>VZRQ01003011.1:146397-216643 GCA_013397975.1 Machaerirhynchus nigripectus | reverse complement strand
GGGGGGGGGTGTTTGTTTTTTGTTTGGTTGGTTTTTTTTTTTTAATGGGTGGCGGGGGAGCAGCCCTGCGGAGCTTCTCTTTTCCAGCGTCAAGTTAAGGTAGGAATTAACCTGGGCCGAGACATTCCGTGCAGCCGAAGTTTGGCCCCTGGGTAAATAGTCCCTGGGGCGTAATTTCGGTATTGTGCAGGTAGCGGTGAGACTACAAGGAAGCAGTATTAAAATGCAGATTTGCAGTTGCGTGGCTTTTTATTTTATTGTTTGGTTTTGGTTTTCTTCTCTTCCCCCTCCGTGCCTCTGCCTCGCCTCGCACAGTGAGCAGTAAGTGGTTGGGTATTCAGAGGGCATGGCCCTTGTCTTAGGCTTTCGGTAAGATCTGGGTCACTTGCTGGAGGAAGAAATACCGTCAGAGGCTCACCTAATGAGGGGCTGGCCATTTCTGCCGCTTCCATCACTGTATTACTTCAGCTTTTTAAAGCTGTTGTTTTCGGAGCCTAACAGTCTTCCATACCTGTTAACATTGGAAATTATGATCCACTAATATTGAGCCTCTTGGGTCAAGGTGCTTTAAATCCAACTTTGATTTAATTGCATTCTGAGTGAAGTTCGTTGTTGCACTGCCCTGTTGCTCTCCAGATACTTAACACAAGATATGTATGGCCTGACTTGAAAAACATCGGAATGTGCCCCATACGTGTTACAAATCTGGCAGTCCAAGAATTCGTAGTAAACTCCAGCAGAAAAGGTTTCTACTTTTTAATTAAGTTGCCCAGTATGTATTTAGTGGTTACTGATAAATTGTTGCTTGAGCTGGAAAAGGGAGAAAAGATTTGTGTCATTTGCCTCATTTAGTTCATATCTAGGGCTTCCTCAATAAATTGCGTAGTTGTAAAGATTTCTTTTCCATGTACCGTACTTTGTTCCTGAAGTCATGGTTAATATGCAATTGATGAGGTAGAAGTCTTTCAGGGAGCAGAGAGAAGCTAAGATAGTACACGTTCATATGGACTAGGGTTGTCTCCAGTTATAACAGTGTTGCTTTCTACTTGGCTGTTTATAAGAAATTTTAAAAATACTGGTGGGAGAGGAGAGCAGGCTCTGTTTTACAGTTTTTGCAGCATCGAGTCTCAGAGGAGCTACTAGCCTTGCTGCTCTGATGTAAGTCCTGACAGACCTTGAGGTGCTTCATCAGAGAAGTGACTGGTTGTAGAACACACCTGCCTTCTGCCTGTGTACAACACACCTACCCTGTACATAGGTATGAGATGTGAGCTTTGCCAATGGATTTCAAGGATTTGTTATTTTCAGTGAAGGTGAGGAGACGTGTTTGTACTTCTGTAGTTTGTCACAGGGCACAGGCCAAAGGAATAGCCTCCTCACCAAAGACTGTGTCTCGGACTCGGTTTTTAAGCAAGCAGGGTTTCACTGATATACAGTGGCACAGAGTTCTTTAACCCCACCTCCCTTCAGTCTTGTTGTTGCAGTTTTATGTGGGAAAAAGCCCATAAGCTGGCATATGGAGCTCTGGTAGATTTTTTCGTTGCCTTAGTCATGCTTTTCCAGCCTCTTCACTGATGAGAAGTTGTGCGTGAGACAGAAGCTGTTAAAGCAGAGCTGTGGAACTGCTCCACTTGAGAAGAAATGTGCTCCAGGTGAATTACAGAGGTGTGTGTTCTCTTCCCTGCAGCCCTGGACAGCTACGGAGGGCTCGGTGTGAACTATTGCAGCTGAACTCACTTCCCGTTCAGCTGTAGGCACATATTGTGTCACAGGCTTTTCTGTCTGTCCTGTGAATCTAATGGGGGATGTCTGGGATTGCACAGTCTATCGAGGAAGGTTAGGAATGTAGGTACAAGAAATAGGGAGCCCAGGGGACTGGGAGACAAGACTGCTTTGTCCAGTGGTCTGTTGTCTGTCTGATGGTCTGCCAGATAGCCCCATTATCTTCACTACAACCTCGTCTTGCAGTCTGCAAGAGGTTAGATTAGCTTTTTTATTCATTAATGCAGCTCAAAAGTAGAGTCTTTTTAGCATGTTCCAGCACAAGGCTGTGGAGTGAAAGAAAGGTAGAAAGTACAGAGGGAAAAACAAACACAAGGAGGAAGACCAACAGCAAAAATAAATCCATTTGGCTGTCAAGGAACTGATCACATAATCTTTCACTGACTGTATAAAAACTGGGACATTACAGGAGTGTAAAAGCAGTAAGACTGCTTCAGAACTGAGTCTAATCAGTAGAAATGATGGCTATTTTACTCTGAGGGTGACAGTAGGGGTCATTCTTGAAGCTACCTGTTTTATTTCAGTGCTATAATAAAAATATTCTTTCTGTGAGAAAGAGACGTGATTTTATTAACCTCGGCTTTTGGTTATACTAACATCTTCTGGGCACCTGTCATGTAAGTCCAAGCTATTGATTCTTGTTACCACTTCAGAACAGGCAGAAGCATTACTGGAGCTGTCACGAAGCATCTGTAGCTTTTTTCCCTGCTACTTCAAAACACAATACAGTGCCATTTTCTTTTCTTCCAGTGTTTCTGGCCCTTTTATTTCACCAGTACTGGTGTTCATTTGGTGCCTTGGTGAGCTGATTTGGCTCATTAAGCCAGCATATCATTGTGTTTTTCTCTGTTCTGATTATTTTCTTTTGCTGGGATGGCTGGGTTTTTTTCTCACTAATGAGCTATATTGGCTCATTGCTAGCTCACATAAGTGCTAGAGCTGACTCAAGGGGAGGATTGAGGAGAGAGTGAACAGGACCACTCTTTCACAGCAGTGATCTGTTAGATTGGCTTAGCGCCACAGGAAAATTTCTCCTCCTGTATTTATCTCCCTGAATGTGTCTGTTGGGGAGCTTGCAGAGTGGGAAAGTGGGTAGTGAGAGAATTGCTGAGGGATGAATTCCTAGCTCCTTTGCTGCCATCTTTGGTGAGTTGAGCTATAGGGATAATAATAGTGAGGAAGTACAAGTGTGGGGCAAGATGTAATCTCTATCTGGTATGTGTAAAAGAAAAATCAAAACCTCTACCATGTCAAATAGTATTTTCTTTTCTCAGTATGTGACCACTACTTTGTAACAAGTCACGGAAATTTTGTTTTGAATAAATTGCTTTCAGTGATGTTTCTCACTGTATTGCTAATTTCCAGGTTGCATTTTTTCAGCTTCCCTGTGCATGAGAGCTATGATAGTGGATTTCAAGACAAGAAGCAGACCTAGAGAAGTAGAAACAAGGGTGCTCTGATTCTCTTGCCCAGTGCTTAGATACGCAGGACTAGATATTTTGGAGAACTTGGAACTTGAGTTCCTACTGTATACCTTCACTGTGAGGTTATACTTAAATCTGAATGCAGTCTCACTAAACAAGGAGAACATATGATACCTATTTAGTTTAAGTGACTTGCCTTACATCAGATTTAAGCCCTTCTGATGGAAGAATGGAGATCAGTTTCCCAGGGCAGCCTTCCATTACAAGCTGTCCCTGGGTGTTTCACAGTATACAGTGCAGCTCCTGAGAAACTACATTGGATGCTGTAGACCAGCAAGTGTTAAATAAGCTGCAGTCAACCCCCTCTTGAGATTTCTTTGGTCATGAGCTGAACCCCTCAAAGTACAACTCCAGGTGGACTTCTAGGGGGTTTTAAATGTATCTCAAAACACAGGTGTTTACATCTGACTTATTGCCAAACAGAATTTTTAATTTTAATAGGAGACATGTCTCTATGAACATCCCAAATATGTAAGAATGTAATCACCAAAATGAACCAGAGCATTTGTCTCCTGCATTCTGACCTGACAGTGGCCAGTGGGGCAGGATCTTCTCCTTTTTCCATCTGAGACTGACCCTATTGCTGTACATAGGTTTTACAGGACAGAAGCTTTCTTACCTGGGAAGATATCTGAATGTAGATATAGACTGAACTACTTTTCAAATGTTAAGTGTCTTTCTTGATTCCTAACCTTCTTCCGGAGGTAGACGTACTTTTGTCTCCTACCAAATTCCTTGTGTGAAGAGGTACTGAACTACTACCTGCTAAAAAGAGGCTGGTGTCTCAGCCAGACCCTGTACATTTGGTGCATTTGCTTCTTGCTGGCCATTACCATCCGTGCTGTCTCTGGAAGACCAAGGGGCCTTTTCTGCACATGTATGCCATCTTTCATGATGTTATGGATGCAACTTCTGCTTCCATTCTGTGACACTAAAACTGATCCTTGGTACAAAGGATTGGTACAGAGAGTCAAGGGATGGAATACCTCACTACCAGTCACCCTCCATTCAGCTTTGCCCTGGAGTAGGAGAAGACTTGGAGTGGGAGGGAGGGAGGGAGGTAAGGAGGGAAGGAGGGAGGAGGTATGAATTCCAAAGGTCTGTGTGTCCTCACCTGCATTTTGTTTCCCCTATTTCTTAGTGGCTGGTCCTTCTCATTTTACAAACTTAGAAGGCAGCTACTCTCATCTCCAGAATGCTCCTCTGTTTGCTGCCAGACGAGGTGGTCTTGTCTGTGGCTGTAGAGTTGTGTGAGTTGGTGTAACTTTGGTGCTCATCTGACCATTGTAGTGTGTGAAGTTTTACTAGTTCATCTGGGAAGCTAGCCTTTCTAAGGGGAAAAAACATACTGCTTTTTCTGTCAGTTCTGCAAACTAAAGGAGTCTGCACGAGGACTGAAATCCTGTTCTGGAGAGTGAGATCACGGTTGTTACAAGATGATAGTGCCAGTCTGAACCATCACTGTAAAATCCAACTGCAGTGGGCTGGTTGCTTAGGGCTTGAAAGTGGTATCTTGGGCTTTTCTCCTGCTGTGTGTTCCCTGCACCTACCCTAGATTTACAGATTTGTGCACCTACAGAGTGAGTTGGTTGTTGAGCTGTTTTGGGAAGTGAGAGGAAGAGGAAAGTGAGCTGCATGATGACTAGATCTGCATCAGGGAAGAGAAGAATATGAATTAAGCTTTCCACAGCAGCCTGGAGATGCATCAGATTAAGCACAACATGAGACAGCACCTTATGCCTCGTTACTCATCCTTGCCCAGCTATTGTGGTGTTGAAAAGTGTGCTTTTTTTAACCTTATCTGGCATATCTGGAATTGAATCGTATTCTGCTATTTCTACCATTAGATATTTTTAAGTTAGGACCCGGTATCAGTTGCTAGGAATCACTGGCCTTTTCAGTCTGAGATTGTGTTAGAATAATGCTTTTTTATTATTATTTTGCAGATTGCCTTCATGACCTTGACTCTGTTTCCTATCCGACTCTTTTTTGCTGCTTTTATGATGTTGCTGGCCTGGCCTTTTGCGTTCATTGCTTCAATGGGATCTGACGAGCAAGAGCTTGAAAAGCCCCTCTCCTGGTGGCGAAAGTGAGTCACTGATGTGGTGAAGTACTAAGAGAATCATTATACAGTTCGGCAGTTTGAAGTAGAGGAGATGGGACATACCTTTTACCTCTCTCAGAGATCTGCTTTTCTCTTCAAAAGAGAAATACAAAAATTATTAAGTGCTTTCCTCAGGTGGGAAACTAGAAATGCCTCAATTCTTTGGTTTACCAGGTGATCCAAGAATTGCACTGGTAATCTCTGGCTTCTTATCTCTATTGAGGATGTAGTGTGAAGCTTTGTTGTGGCATCTTCAACTGCATTTAATCCTGTAATGTCAACTTCTGGTTATGAAGATTGACTACGGAATGTGCCCAGATTTCATATTCTAAATTGTTGTTTTAAACTGCTTCACCCCATTGTTTTCTGCCCCACTATAAACTGCCAAAACGTGCGTTGATTCCCTGAGGGCTTGCCCCGTACTTTGGTGCTTATTAAAAGTCTGTGGTTGCTTTGATATTGCAATGCTAATTAAGGTAGAATGTAAGATAGTGTCCTCCCATCCATGAAGACTTCCATTTGAGGAGCAGGAAAGGAGGGGTGCATTACCTCTTCTGTAGACAACTTTAAAATTGGGGGCTTGCACTAGCATGAAGGAAGCTGATTGTGTTTTGCATCACAGGAGGGAAGGAAGTTGAGAACCACAGAGGCATGTCACTTTACATTTCATTTGGAGCGATATCAGTACAATAACTAATGGACTAATTGGCTGCCTTCAGCCTTGCATGCAGCTGTTTTGAATCTTTTTAGATTCTCCGTTCCCCATTTAATCCAATTTTCAGTGTTACCCTGCTCTCCAGCCTCCCATCCTTGTATGTGTTACAATTTGTGGTGTTCGATTTTTTGTACTCTGTTGGTTCAAAGTTTCTTTTTTCATGACTGTCAAACAGTTTAGAAAAACAGACAAACAAAACTCCACAAAAACCAAAAAAGCTTCCCCACCCCAGCAAAAAAAAAAAAAAAAATCCACAAGAGATGAAAATCCAAATCACTTTAGGACGAGATGGGCAAAAGGGAAGAAAGTAAAATATTTCCAGAGCTCCCATGTGTATTATGTAGGCATTCCTGTATTTGGGAATCTCTGCCCTACATTTCTCCCCTGTTTTGTTTGGGTTAACTTGAAATCAAGAAGCAGGGTAAGTGCATTCTAGCAATATCCTAATAGCACATTTCAGAACTCAATTTATTAGAGATTTTTAAGGTTTTACTAGAAAACCTTATTAGGAGTTGTGTAGAAGAAACTTAACAGTCACAGTCTGCATAGAAATTAATGATGAACTAAATGCCAGTCTTGGAGACTAAAATGAATTAATGTTCAGGTATAAAATGAAATTAAACAGCATCTTGCCTTGAAAGTGGTTTAAAATCAGCTAAGAAAGAGAAAAACAAAGTGTATGCAGTGTTCCAGCTCTGTTTTAAGCATCATATCATATCTGAACTTTTGTCATGCATGTAACGTTTTTCTTTTTGTTAAAGTGTTCCTGTGGCAACATAACTGTTTTCCCAACTCTTTACAGGATAGTGGATATTTTGCTGAAAGCAATAATGAGGATGATGTGGCTTGCTGGTGGATTCCACTGGATAAATGTAAAAGGCAGACGGGCATTGCCAGCAGAAGCAGCAATATTAACAGTGGCTCCCCATTCTTCCTACTTTGATGCCATTCCAGTAACTATGACCTTCGCCTCCATTGTGATGAAAGCAGAAAGCAAAGATATTCCTGTTTGGGGAAGTAAGTTGGTAGATACTTAATTTTTCAAGAAAAATTAAAAATTATTGCTTAGGAAGTTCACTGGGTGTGTATGAGAATGACTCACTGAAACACAAGGGGAGTTTTGCTATAATATATGGTGACTGGTTTTTTTTTTTATTTCTTTTTTTTACTGGTCTACTCTGAATGTCAATAGACATAATGGGGGGGGGGGGGGGGGGGGGAGAAGTTCTTTTTCCCCTTTCTCCAAAGTTGAATCGCTGTATGAAGTCAAAGCAATCCTACAGAACTCATGGTTTAATTTGCAGTAAACTTTCAACGTTTGAAGACCTGACAGATGGAAAAGCAAATTAGGATGGGTCTGTGAAAGCAACAACTGATGCTAGAGAGAAAGTCTAAGACTTGGTGCAAGTTGGGGAGCCCTCCCAGAAAAGGGTTTTAGGAATGTTGTCTGCTCTGAATGCTACCCTGCCTTGAGGGAGTGCTGCTAATCCTTCACGCATCAGTAAGTTTGTTTCAGGCAGAGTGTGAGAGATGAGCAAGAGCAGATTGTTGTGCGCTTGGGTTTAGTCATGAGAAAAGCAGATGCCTGAGTCAGTAGTGCTTGAATACTATATTTGGAATTATTCATGTAAGTTCTCACAAATGTTTGAGAGACACCTGTGATTTTTGGTGCAGTTGTGACAGGAAAAAACTGTGTAAGCTTTTTGGCTTGTAGACTTCTAACCAAAGTCTGTGTGGAAATGTTTTGGAGAAACCCACCATCTTGTGTCTAGCGACCAGCAGAGTTCAAAGAATATCCTTGTGTCCCATTGTGTAGATTTTTATGGGTAATATAAAAGTGACAAAAGATTCTACTTTGGCCATGGATACGACTCATTAATTTAAAAGTCTAACCAAAAGCTTTGAGTTCCGTTGTAACTAAGTGGAATCAGGCTGTTGCTGCTGACATCCTTCTAAAATTTAATTAGACAATGTGTTTTTAAGGTCATATTCAAAACCAGAAGCTGAGACATGGCCACAAAGGGTGAGTGGTTAGATATGGAAGTTTTGTTTAAGAAATCTTGTCATATAAGGGTCTGCCTGTATGAGGTGAAGCTCAGGGCAGATCTGCAGTTGTATCTTAATTTCGTTGAATATCTTTCTAATGGAGTTTAGAAATTTGTGGCAGTGAAAAAGCTGTGTAAAAATGAATAGATGCTTTGAACAGAAAGAAAAAGGGCACAGACGGGCATGTGTTTTTGAAAACAAGTGTATGCAAACAAGCATAGCATGAAAACAAAAAGAAATTGAACTCCCTTGTTCAGTACTGAAAGGAGATACTGTTGTGAGACAGTATGTTGGCAGTCCTGTACAGCATAGGTGTATCCAGGCCAGCTTGGGCCTTAGGAGCAGTCCAGGCATAGAAGCAGGGGCTGATCTATCTTCTTTCTCAGGTGACTCAGTTGACTGTTTAATAATTGCTGGCTTAGCACAATAAAAGGAGTCTTCATTGACTTGAAGGTGGTCTGTCTGGAGCACCCAAATTAAATGAGGTAGCTCCAGTCCATGTTGTGTTACTGCAGTGTGATGAAGTGGCAGAGTGGCATTTGACAGAATGCTACAGTGGCTACTTAACTATCCCACGGTAGATTCAGTGGGAACCAGGAGAATCTGTAGGGATGTGGAGATTGTAGTTCCACTAAATGTAACACAACTAATGCGTATTGAGTAGTTCAAACTATTTTCTAAATACCTAATTTGACTTTGAGGTGACTTTTACAGGGTTCCATTGAAGCTCTAGACTTCCTACAATACATTTTAAAAATTACTCACTTCATGTGTGAGCAAAACCAGTTACAGAAAAAGAGAATATTTAGTGATTTGATGGAATATTACTGGAATGTACAGTGCAGTCAAATAAATGAATGTTTTGTCTTGTATAGCTGCATTCGCTTTATGCTGTGCAGCCCCACAAGTTATGTGGTCACTTGTGAAGGGTTCACAAAAATGCCACAGAAGTGAGGCATACCAAAGGTCGTAACTGGGATTCAGAGTTCAAAAATCTATTTTGTTTTTAGGGGTGGACTTTTGTATGAGCAACATTAATTACTCTAGTTTGTGTTATTTAAGTAAATGGACCTTAACAGAGAAGTAGTAATCACTGTATTGGTTAGTCTGGCTTAAAAATTAGTGAGAACTTTCCAGTAAAATTGTGATTTTTTTATCTCTTCTATTTCTTTGAAAGAAGTTTTCCCTGAAGCAGATAGTTCTATCCTCTCCTTCTTTGATCTAGTATTTTAATTCCAATGTTATTTACACCTTTCTACATGCACACACATAAAAATATATTTCGTATTATTGGACCGCTGATGTTTCTCTTATGCTTATGTGATAATGTGCTCATGTTTTTATTGGATTGCCTGGTGAATTGTCAACACTCTAGACATTCATCCAGAGTTTATCCCAGAGAGGTCAGAATTGTGTTGTGTTCTTCAGTTTTGTAAGCCTTGCAAACTTGTTATACCATCTTCTGTAAGGTTTTGGAGCCAGTCACTGATAATCCTAACCTTTTTATCTCTTGAGTCTTGTTAATGGTTATTCTGAATCTTCTGGGAAGCTTTGAATAAAGTACCATCATTTAACTATCTGAGCAGACTTGAAAATGTAAAAATTGAAGTGGCAGAGGAAATTTAAAGATAATTTCCAAGGATGAGAACTTTGGGTGAAAAGTACATCCTCATCCAATATTTTCAAGTACGATATAAATAAATGGCTTTTTGATGTAATGGCAGCGTTTATTGGGACATTGTACATTATATACCAGAGGGATCAGGTGCTTTAGCAGGCACAAAATTATCTGATTGCTAAATGGTTACCAAGATTGGTTCTGCAAGTATTTTAATGGGTTTCTGAAACAGCTGCCTGTATTATTGTACCCTTAGTTTGCCAGTCATGGAATATTAAGCTTCTGATCCACTTGAAAGTCCAGATGATTAAAAGCCTGTTCTTTATGGGATTGGAAGTATTCCACAACTGTTTGTGTATGAGTGTTTTATTGCTTTTTAACTTGAAGGCAGCTCTCCTGGTATGCAAAGTCCCATTTCAGAAGCAGACTTAAGTCTTGTGACTCTTACAGATATCTTCGTCCTTTTTAGGAAAACAAAGAAAACCAGATTTAAAAATGCTCTTTGGTTATGAACTCTTCAGTCAGTGGTCAGTAGTGAAGAAAATTATCCACTTGGCACACACACAAGGTTAACAAACTCTGGGGAGGAACTGCTTGCCCAAATATAAATGATATTTCAACAATCATCGAGAAAAAAGAAAAATCAGTATCTGGAAAGTAGAGAATGCCAAACAGATGGAATATGTCATGATGCTGAAGGAAGATGTATGTTTTTACACAATGACTTTCCAGGGTTTTGGTAGATTGGAGATGTGAACTTTGCTGGACCACTCAAGTCTTACAGTGGGAAAATGACATCTAGGAGTCTATTATACCTTACATGGGCTGAAGAAGTCAGATCAATTTATCAGTGCAGATCCATACATTTTCCTGTTTTGTCTTTTGAATTCCACTTCAAGTCAGGACAAGGATTGTGCATAAATTCTGGACAGTTACACTTCACTGTCTTGTTTTTGGCTGTTGAAGCACCCTGGATGAAAGTAATTTTTCATTGCTGAAATGGTCAGTGCTACTGCAGAAATCCTTCAGTAAGAAGGAAAGGGGATTTGTCCATAAACATGAAATGATGGGGATTTTGTAGGACCACTTTTAGGATTTGAACATTTTCAGTGGTCTGAACTTCTAGAAGTGAAAATTTAAATTTAAGTGAAAAGCTAATTTAAACTTTAAGCAACTTCTTGACATCTCTCACACCACTCTGAAAAGGAGAGGGAGTTGGTACCTGTGAAATGTACAGGATGATATGCTAGCTTAAGTTTGTAAAGCAGAAGGAGGTAATTTCTGTTTGGCAGAACACAATAGAGCTATAGAGAAAGGGAGAATCATACAGTGCTATAAAACTATCAATTCTGTTGTGGGTGGTTTTTTCCACGTCTAATAAACTTCCGAATTTTTGTTCAAGCTCATTTTTTGAAGGTGCATTATAGGCCTTTCTCAAGCATCATGACTAAAAGAGGATAATAAGCAATTGGGGGAAAAATATTTGTGCTTGGGTAGTTGGGTATGTTTTCTTCTCAAAACCTAAAAGGTGCCAAATTACCCACCAGCTCTGTTGTGCAACCTAATCCTTTAGTCCTGCATCCCAAGTGCCCCCCGCCCCCTTCCAAAGCACAAGAGGAACAGAACTGTGGTAAGACCCCTAGTTTTTCAGAGAAAATCTCTCATTTGAACACTTCTGAGATTCACTAAAACAGTCCTTAAACTCCTTATGGAAAAAGCTGCTCTAAGGTGAAGGCATCACAGATTTCTTCTTTTATACACTGTAAATCAGCAGCTTCAACACTGAGGTCACCAGGATGAATGCCAACATCCTGTGCTATGTGGCATTGTAGCCCACCTTGAGTACACACTTGAGCTCCCCATTTCTAAGGAGCATCTTGAAGTTGTTGCCAAGCTTATCCATTTCATCTTCTCCTCTGAAACCCTCTGTTTCAAAATCAATGTGTCCTTCAGACTGTGGGCCCCCAGATGGTCCTGCAAGATTTTGGTCCTCACAGAAGCTCTCTCGGAGAGACTTTAAATACTTGCATTGTCACCCGTGTATTATAGGTATGTGTTTATCATTTGGCTTCGAGTCCTGGAAAATTCTCTTAAGAATTATTTCTCATTTAAACTGCTGCTGGAATGCCTAAACCACCATTACTAGTTAATATCATTTCTTGAAGTTACAAAGTGCAGTATATAGGAAACCTTCAAACCAACGCTGCTGCCTGCCTTAAATACTTTTTAGACTGGCAGCAGAAAGCTAAAATGTAGAATCATGCCCTCGTACAGCTACTGCAGGTGTGAGAGCAAATAGCAGTCTGAGATAAAAGCAAAGTCTTTGTCCCTCAAGAAGTCCTTAAGGAAATAGATCATGTTTTGAAAGACCAACCCAAATTCCACAGAATTTACTTCTGTTAAAGCTAAAGAGGACACTGATTATTTATTTCCTGCTACTGACCTTTCCTTGTCCTACAGGCTGCATTGTTTCCTGCCTTCGTCTTTGGAAGTAGGGAGAAGAACTTTCCCATTAATAGTGCCTCTATCCCATGAATACTTGGTATGCCTTCTATCAGGTGGTCCATCTGCTAAGCTTTTAGTCAAACTTGGAGAAGTTGTTCTTGACATATATTTATCTTCAGTGGTTGGTTCAGACATTAGTCAAATAAGTATATATTTGTGTGTATAGTTGCTGCTCTGATATGTTACTACCCCCAGCTTTACAAGTCTCTTGTAGAGTATCATGACTATAATAACACTTCTGTAAGATCGATATAATTCCAAGTGGAAAAGATCTTAATTTTGGTTGAATTGAGTTTTGTGCATCAATACAACTTTTTGTGTTTGGTGTGTGTGTTCTTGAGTTTTTCCATTTTTAAGCTGTGTCTGTATACACAGGAAGTAATTGTAATCTGGAACCTTAATGGTTTTTTTCCCCCTATAACTTTCAGAAGACTTTTGAGCCTCCTGCAGATTTCTTTTCTTCTTTTTTCTCCTGAAAAGAGAAGTTTTTGTATTAGGTGTTACTTCATTAGAAAAGTTGTGAGTTCAGAACCTTGTGAGTGTGTACATTTGAGCAAGGCAACTCTTGAAAACTCAGCCAAAGATAGCGCTTTTCAACCTGTATCCTTCATGGGTTTGGCACCCCTAAATACAGAATGCCCAACATGGCAACTGCAATCAGCAAAATAATTGTATTTTTTCCATTCTAGAAAAAAACTGAGGAGTAAATACTGTAAATGGTTATCCCACTGCAGGCTGCTTGTACGGCTTACCTCCATGTTAAAGGCAAGCAGAGCCGGTTGTGCTGCCTCTGGAGGATTCCCTTAGAGGGTCAGGGGAGTGTAGTGATGGGGTTTTGTGTTGTGTGGGAGAGAGCCAAATGAAAGCCTCAATTTCAGCATTTGCTACTTTTGCAGCTGTCACTTTGTTTGTTGCTGATTCTACAGTGGTGAAAATGTAACTGCCCACACAAAAAATGTGCATATGGATACATTTTAGAAGAATTGTATGTAATACCACGTTGCTGTTGCATAGCTTTTTGTGTTCTCTGGTGCCTTGTAGAACCAGCGGTGATGTTGCCAGTATAAATGGTTTGCTAAAATATTTTCTGCTGTTGTGTGTTATACAGCACTTTGTCTTGAATCGAAGCAAGGTTTCCTCACGCACATTTGCCTGCAAGTAGAGAGGTGAAATAATTTTTTTCCCTGCTGTTGTCCTAAGAAGTTTAATGACACCCAACTGTATGTGTTCAGCTTATCAGGAAAAAAGCCTGGTTTTTGCTTGTGCATTGAGGTGGTGCTGAAGTTGATTGCATGGGAGTTACGGTTCTGAAATCAGTTGGAGCTGCCACCCTGCAATTAATTAGAGCAATACTGAGTTTTTGCAGGCTCTCTTTAAAAAGGCTGTTTCGAGCAACTTTCAGTTGGTTAGAGTATCTGTGGCATTCTGGCTGCCCTGCAAGGCAGAGGTTTTAGTGATGTACCCGGCAGCACTATTTAAATTGCAGGCACCTGCCTAAGAAGGTGGAGTGCAGCATGTCAGCTGTCCTCAAGGCTCCTTGTATGATCTGAAATTGGGAACAAGAGTGACTGGGTGAAATAGGACTGACACTGCTAGAGAAAAACTTGGAATAATGACACTCGCAAGATCAATTTTGTGAATTGAGGGATTGTCTGTCATTGCCCACTAGATTTGATATTTCAAGGCTGGCTTTAATGGAGTGAGATGAGCTGGGCAAGCCCATTTTTCAGAATCTCTGAGCACTTGAGCTGTGGTCTTCACTACCTGGTTACAGCAGTCTTGGACAGTTAAATTGCTGAGCAGAGAAGGATATTATTATCTTCTGTTTATTGAACATGTTGCAGAGTTCTGTTTGTTTCCTTTAGTTGCTCAGTATGCCAGCTGTCTGGAGCATTTTATGCATTTGCTCCCAGCCCAACTTTGCCCTACTCCTGCCTATTCCTTGCTTCACATACTACCTTAGGTACTGTCTCCCTGTGTTTCAGCTTGACTTCTGACCACAGTCTCATCTTGGCTGCCTATTTGGTCTGTTTCTCAGCTTCTCTTTGCAGACCTTTGGCCCTGCTCCTGACTTTCTTGCACAGATCGACTTGGTACAGCCTTTGAGTTTTCAGGTTTCTGTGTATTTACTGAACATGAAAATATGTGGTGAGAGTAAATATCTGTGTAGCCTTGTGCTCTGTTTTCAGAAGTGGTTAAGAAAAGACTACAGAGTTAGCCTTTTCTTGGTGTGTATTTTCAGCTGTTTCCTGATGACTGAGAGTTTCAATTTCACTTAAATTGTTGGGCTTAACCACTAGGGGCCTGGTAGTTGATGTCTCACAGGATCTTCAGTTGCTGTTTAATATTAAAACAAGAATTCTGTCAGCTTTTTGTCCAATGTCTAAGGAAGTAAAGTTTAATATAACCACCCTAACAGGCTAATTCAACAGGCAGGACAAATCCATAGGAAGCTAGGATTTCAGTTGCCTCTTTCAGCATACCATAATAATTTTTCTTTGCACAGGGGTATGTTGCTGTTTGTGGTGCTGGTCATTTGTAAGGTAACTTGCCTCGTGTTCCTCTGGAACTTTATAACATTGCAGTAGCTTGCTTTTGGGAAGGTTGTAACAGTAAAGCTCCAAGGTTTGCACTACTTGCCAGTACAGTTTTCAGATACAGATGACATCAGTGTAGTCTGATGTTTTCTGTCACACTGCCCGAAGAAAAATCTGTTTTGTCTGCTCGCTTAATTTCATGCGTTATAAATAAGACCCTGCTTGCAGCATGTCCTCAGAAAAGAGCCTTGGAGTTCTGGAATTATCTTACTCATTCCTTGGCCTGAAGTAACCTAAATTCTGTCATTTCGACCTAATGTAAAAGAAACTTCCAAGTGAAGGCTGAGGATGTTGGATCTTTTGCTTTTCTTTACTGTATAATGTTTTTGCTGTGAAATAGTAATTTGCAACAGTAGGGCAAACTCAGGAGTAGCATCACGAAGAAGAAAACAATTATGATACCAAGTGTGGTTTCCCTTGTTATTTTTATTGCTTGTTCTGTGTTTGTGGGGTTTTTTCCCCTATTCTTTGTGTGTTAGTATTTTTGTGGTTTGTTTTGGAGCTTTTTTGTTTGTTTTTACCTTCCCTTGGCAGTAGCCCCAGCTGGCCAAAGATTGCTCCCCTGACAAGCATTGTTCTATAGATATTGTCTAAGAGCAGGCATGTAGGAAAAAGTGCAAGAGTAAGGTAACTTTTCTGTTACACTGTCTCCTGAGCTTTGGCAACGTGTGGGATAAAAGTAATATTTCAGAGGCTGGCTGAATGTTTGGGAACTTGCGGTAAGGTTTGACAGATTAGTTTCTCAGAACCTTCAGAAGTGAAGGATTTTGGTGAGTTGCTGGCTAAGCTTGTAGTGGGATAACACCAGAACCAGCAGCTTTTGCTGAGTACAGGACTGTAATTCCTTACACTGTTTTTTCTTCACACTTTAAGCACTGGCTGATCCATTAATGTAGCAAGTCTGTCCTTGACAAAAGCAGATCATATGACTGGTGTCAGTAAACTCCTCTCACAGTGGCTGGAAAAATGAAAACTGTGTTTGGTGCAAGTAGGATAGCTAATGTTTAGTGACTCTTGAACCTTGAAGTAAGATTACATGATGCAAAAATTATTAAGAGCTATTTGAAGACAACCTTCTTAAAGGCATGAAGCAGTACATTTGAAGGTGCTTCTCTTTTAATGCTTTTAGACACTGCAGAAGAGCTGTGTGGGCTTCTTAGTATTTTGAAAGTTGTCTTTGGTGTCCTTGTGACAGACAGGCATGGAGAGTATCTTGTGAATTGATTTCTGATTTTTGCTCATGTTCATTTTGAGTCTGGCTATGTACGAGAGGTTTCCCACTGAGCCAGGAAGAGGATGTCTGAGATCTTATTCGTCTGGTGTGAGGAACAGGCAAACAAGCAACAGCTGAGAAAATGAGCGTGCTTTTTCTGTTGATACTGATTCTTCACAAGAAATATCCGTGTATAGAACATCTTTGGTGGTGTACCTTTAGTGGAGCTGAGCAGTCATAGAAGACAAAAGCTCTAAAGACAGAGACAGTTTGACCCACAGGTTGTCTTTTGGAAGCACTTACGTAGCAGGGAGATTCCTGCTGTTTTGCTGGGTTGGGTGTGGCTATAGATTTTCTGATTTTTGTGGGAGGAGGAAATGGCCTATAGACAGCCACAGCTGCACTGTTGCAGAAAAGTGTGCATGATATGTACTGTCATGTTTTACATTATCTGTGTTGTATATATTGATCTGTTAGAAATTGAAAAAGTGCAAAGTGCCAAAATTGTGAAAACTGTTTTCCTCACAGAAACTTATTAAAATATTTCAATAAAACTGCAATAATTCAGCTAAGTATTTGACTTTGCAGTGTAATATAGTAAAGTAGTTCTGTTCTTCTAACAAAATTTTTGCCCAGAGGACTAATAGGGGGGTGTGCAGAGTGGGGGGAGATCTTTTTCAAACAAAGAGAAAATAAAGGCTGGTTGCTTGTTTTTGTTTTCCCTCCTCTTCAGCTCTGATCAAATATATCCGACCAGTATTTGTATCTCGGTCAGACCAGGATTCTCGCAGGAAAACTGTTGAAGAGATAAGGAGGCGTGCTCAGTCTGATGGTAAATGGCCACAGGTACTGTATTCTGCTACTCTGTAAGAGATGGTATTTGGCATCTCCAGGCTTTGGATATGCAGTTTACTTTTTTCATTGTGGGTGGCTCTAGATGGTTTGGGCTGGTGTGGGTGTGTGTGTGTGTATGTGAAATTTCCCCCACCCCTTCTTTCTAGAAGGTAAAATGTGAGATTCTCATCTGTCTCTCATTGCATTATGTTTCAAGGGAAACTGGGTAAATACATGGGTAGACAGCTCGTAAGTGGTGCTAAATGGACAGACCACAGCAGGTTGGGAAGTCCTCTAAGAAGAAAAACAGGAAGTGCTCAGCAGAATCCCTGGGGAAGTATTGTGTGTTCTTGCCCTTCGCAAGATTTTGGCACTGCCATTTTTGGAGATGTGACACTGGGCAAGGCAGCCCAAGCAATTTGGATGTTCCAATAACCAGAGCACACCTCTATTAAACCACGTGATGAAAGCATGGATAAATAAGTGGCTCAGGGTTTTTTTCTGCACCTATAGTGTGACTATTTGTAATATACCTTGAAAGAGAGAAATGGGAAGGAAGGAATGACTATTTAAGATCTCAAATTCCTAGCAGCATGTGATTATTTTGCAAATTTGAAGCATTCCTGTGATTTTTTTTTTGAGATTAGGGTACTGTGTGTTTTTTACGGGATTATTGCTGCTAACAGGGGTTATGCCTCTGCATACTGGACTGCAAAAACATTATAAACAGCTATAAACAATGTGACAGATGATATATAGCTTTTGCATCATTACTTTCATCATCAGATTTCAAAGCAAGCTAGTACAGAGAGGGCAGTAAAAGTTAGTTAGTCATGTTAAAGTTAGTTAGTCATGTTAGTTCTAGTCCACTACTCTGTTCCTTTATGATATGGATTTTGGGGGCTTTGTTTGTTTTTGTATAATCTACCCTCTTTTGCTGAATTGGTTCAACTTAAGCATTTTTTGCCTTTTTTTTTTAGAGTTCTCTTCAGCAGTCTCTGTCATTTGGACATCTGTGCACATGCCAAGTAATAGCAAAGAGAAAATAATGTCTTTTCTTAGCCTGTAAGCAGGTAGCCTGGGAGAAGGAATTTTGTTCTGGTACAAAACAGAATATTATATTTTTGCCAGCCCCAAAACTTCTGGTGAAAATACTCTTATACTTAACAAGTGTTTCTGGTCACTGTTCCAATAAGTAGGATTATTATTGAAGGGCAAGAAAGAGGCAAATTCACAGATAAAGAAAAATATTTTTCCTATTAAGGTAGAACTTCACTTGACATCTTTGGCAATTTTTTTTTTTTACTCTAACTGAACTGTTTTTCCCTGAGAACATTTTTGCTATAATCAGTTAATGACAGCTTTGAAAAGATGTGTTTATAAATAAATTCACATTGAAATAGTTCTTAAAAGTCAACTTTTTTTTTACTTCAAGATAATGATATTCCCAGAGGGCACTTGCACAAACCGATCCTGTCTAATTACATTCAAACCTGGTAGGTATTATGCTCATTTCTCTGTTCTTTACAGAATGTTCTTGTATCTTCATTTTCTGAAATACCACTTGCATTTTAATTTGCTTGCTGTTGCAGAAGTTGAGTTAAAAATCTTGCAGTAGGGTGAAATTGGAATATAAATTTTCTGATGCTACAGGAAGATTGTAATTCTACCATTGAACAAAACAGTTTAGCTAATTGGCTTGTGAAATGCATATGAGCTGGAGGACTAATGTTTCTTGTGGGATTTTTGTTTGTGTATTTTTTCTTTTTTTTTTTTACTTGCCCCCTCGATTTCAATTTTGGGTCTGTCAGGCAGCATTTAGATACTCGCTGCTACCTTAAGCTTTATAGTGTATCTATTTCAGGCTGCCCAGCGTTTGTTGCTGTGTTGTATCTGGCTGATCCCTCTCTAACTCTTCTGGGGAGTTGCATTCTGGTGAAGATGACACGAAAACGTTTCCCGTGTAACATTGTTAGGGAGGTTGCCATTTTTTTATAATTTTTATGTAACATCCATGTTCTAAGCTCTTTTCAGTAATATCACCCTTCTGGCTTATCAGATTAGTAGAGGGTGTAACACTGACCACTGCGGTAGCTGTAAACTGCGCTTCCAGTCGGGACAAATGCCAGTACTGCAGTAAACCACCAACCTTTAATATAAACTTGCCTTTATCATTAGGTGGGGAGATGGTCAATGAAGAAGCTTCAGCAAGCAAGGCAGCTGTGAATGTGTTTTTTGACTCTTCCTAGTTTTCTGCCTAGTTTCTGGTCTTACTGTGTGTCTTGTATTTTGTTTGGCTTGCAATTTAAATATCACTATTAGAATACCACGCAGTGAGTCAGCATTGTGGTTCCTTGCACTGACTCATTTGGCTGAAGGAATCTCAGACTTTCCTCTCAGCTCTTACCTGTTTAGATGAATGAGTGGTAGTTAGGGAAACATCCACTTCTTTAGCTCTTTACTCTCCCTCTCTCTCCACCTCAATCCTGACCATGCTTTGAAAGCTAGCCTGAATCCTTCATGAAAGCCCTGATTTCCTGCCCTCGCTCTGTGCCATAGACATTCGAGGCACCATGTATTCCTGACTCAAATTCTCATTCTGTCTTCCTCTGCTCTGGTCTGGTACATGCTGCTGTCTGCCTCTTGACTGTCTCACTTCTACTGAAACCTGCTTCTGTATCCATCCAGCCCTCCAGAAATCCTTTGCCTCAAAATTCCTCACTTATATCACATTACTTTAGGTCTCTATTCAAGTTACTGCTTTCAGGATGCCTTTCTCCACTCTACTGACATGGCCTATGCTCCTTGCTCTTACTACACGTTTTTTTGGTTTTGTGTTTGTGTTTAAATGCTAGTGTTGTCATCTACCACTCAGCTTTTGTCAGCTTCAGATTATTTCAAAAGTTGCTTAGACTGTTCTTCAAGTCTGAGCAGAAGGTACCACTGGCCTCCAAACCTCCTAAGGATTCTGTTCAGACCACCTTCATTTAAAGATGTTTATACGCCATTAACAATTAATTCCTTTTATGTCTCGATAGTTATTTTGTAAAGCAAATGTAATGCTAAGAATACAGTATACTTCAATTATTCAGTTCTTAATTTTAATTGGACTGTTAGTGAGACCTTAGTAAATTGTCAAGAATAACATACTTTGAGTGAAACTCTTGATTTCTTCATGAGAGAAAGAGATGTTAAGAGAAGTCTTGAACAAGATAGTTATCATGCTTACCCAATCTTTGTATTAGAAACCAAGAAAATGCTTAGCAAATGACATAGAACTTGTGCTGCTTATTTATCAGAACTGTAATTTTCACAGGAACTGAAGCAATACTTCTGTATAATAGCTCTAGTTCAATTTATAACTATTAGTTTTCCCATAGCTACAGAATAGGAGTGACATTAATTCTGTTATTTCAGAGATGATAAATTGCCTATAAATTGTTGTTGTTCAGATAAAAATAGAAAGCTTATTTTGCATAAGAAAGCTTAGGTTCTTCATCAAAAATATTGTGACAGGGAGTTAATTTAACCATCTTGTGCATGCTCATATTTTTTTATTCATTTATTGAGCTGAATTTGGTACTAAGCTTTGACTTGTGTAAATGACGATATATGTAAGTGGTAGAGGATAATTTAGGAAATGTAAGCAAATATTTTTATTTACCTATCTGCTGAAAAGGTGGATATACATTGTCATTCCCCAGTCCTTGCTTTATTGATTACTTTTGAGGCTACTTTCAGATCCTATTTTTTCACCATTAACTACTTCCTATCAGTCCATTAGTTGTATAACTTTTTCTTGCTGCAGTAAATTTCTTCTCTACCAAAATGCAGTATAAATTAATTATGTATCATATGTGCCTTCTAGGAGCGTTTATTCCTGGGGTTCCTGTGCAGCCGGTGGTTTTACGTTATCCAAACAAACTGGTAAGTCCAGCTTGCAGTGTAAACTTGGAAATTTAGGGCATTTTCCTTTAAGTGCATTGGCCCTTGTATAACCTTTTAGGTTTAAAAATTCAAAAATTATTGCTAAGTTCATATTAGTTAAGTGTTGATTCCTTAAACTTCGATCAATATGAGGAGTCTTAACTGAGGCAGTTTAAATGTTTCTTCTCTGAAAGTTGTTCAGGTTGTTACAAGAAGTCCTGTACAAATGATGTGGCAAATGGCCATTTCTGTCCAGGATCTGTGTTCCTGTGTGCTCCCTGTTCCTGCAGTGTGTGTGCTGGAGAGTTTTGCTGGAAGATGTTTCTGCGTCTCCTGCCTTTGGGGGTGTTAGTCACGAATTAGTGTGACTGGCTGAACGGTATAGGATAGCATGCTGAGGACCTCTGCACCTTTATGAAGTGTCATTTTGTCCATGTTTTGCATTCACTGTGCACTTGGCTAAGGAATTAGCTAACCTGGACTAGTCCTCCAGTATAAATTATATTTAGGCAAAATGCGGATTATAGTGTCTATTTACAGTATCTGAAGTTTCTTTTTGAGCCCACTGGGGCTATTTTCATGTCCAGTCTGTCCCCTTCTGAAGCAGAAGTTATTTAGGGAGGGTGTGGAGAGTGTCAGAATTGAAATAAGCACTACCTGGTCTCTTTGCTGATGCATGTCACATCAGAATGTCTCTGAGTAGCCCATTAACAACCCTTTCTTCCAAGGAAGGGTTTTGTTTCTTGGTACCTGAGTAGCTTACAGATATTTCCATCCACTCTTCTTTCTGTCATTTACAGGTTGATATAAAACACATGCTTGATTAAAAAAGAACGGGATCCAAGCAAAGTTAATATACACAGACCACCATTTACTCTTGACTGAGACAAGGTGTAATGGAAATCAAATAGTTGCAGTAACAAACCCAGAAATTATCTTTGCAGATGCTGTGACAAGAATAGCAGCCTGTAATGCTTGCATAGTATCAAGTGCATCGTAGCAGGCTGCCTGGGACTTTTCATTACATAATTGTTATATTTTCAGGGAGAAGGATTCTTTTCTAAAAATAATTTGAAATTTTGATGGCACTGCCACTTAAAATGGCAAATATGCTCATGGCTTATGTCATACTTAGTATGCCTTGTAGCTTTTTGTTAATGTTAGGCCTATAGCAATGTAAAGCTATCAAATGTTATTTTGTAAATATCTTCAAAAATCCAGGTGTATACTGAAAAGTCATTATTGCCTATAGTAAAAAATATGCAATGTTTATAAACCAATACTAAATGATCCTAATGCTTTATTAGCAGAAATTTGTGAGCTTTTATCATTGAGGTAAAACAATATAAATGTAAATAATAATGTTCATTTTTTTTGTGTTACTGCAAGAATGTCATAAAAGAAATTGTAACTATTTATATAGATATCCATTGTGAGCTGGCATGAATTTGTGTATGGGACTTTACTTTTTCCTACTACCTTTAATTACTGTAAAACACTTGATTTTCAGTGCCTTACTGAGTCATCTAACCTTCCATAGTATACTTCCTAGAGACCTTCCAAAGGTCTAAGCATTAATGATAGGGGCAATAATTGCTATTACTGCTTTATTTTTACATGAGCTTGGGGTGTGCAGGAGAGTTGCATCAGAATTGGAATGAGGAGTGGCAGAAGGAATATGATGGGATACGTGAAGGTGAGGTTTGTTTTGGTTAGGATAAAGAGTTAGATTATTTCGTTTCAATTATTGAGCTATTCTTATCTCAACCTACAAGGCAAGGCTTACCTTTTCTTCCTGATTCTCCTGCCCGCCCGGGGGGAGGAGGAGTGAGCAGGCAAGCAGCTGCGTGGTACTTAATTGCCAGCTGGGATTAAACCACAACACATGTAAAGACAGAGTAAGGAAAGAACATTGGTTTTTATACACTAGGACATTGTTTTTAGCAAACTTTAAATGTGTCTGGCTTCCTATTTGTTGTCTTGTTTGACTGCTGCATATACTTTTAGGTTTAGAAAGGAACTTCTTAAGATCTTTGCTTAGCCAGTGAGCTCCAGATATGCATTGTGTGCAGTCACCCTGCTGCTTTTTGCTTGAAGTGCCTGCTCTGATCTATGTTCAGAGCTTTGAGCTCCACAGTACAGGTGAGAACGGTCTTGGATTTAAGTGCACCTGGCTGTTTTGGGAGGCTTTTTGAGATCAGAGCCTGGGGTGAATGTAGTAGGTGTGTGCACTCTGGCATGTTTGTTTCGTTGTAGTCCATTCAAGAGCTAGGGAAGGCACTACTGTTCTGTACTGGGCTGAAGCATGGCGAAAGTGAAGAAGTAAATTCAGGTTTTTTTCTAGCGAATAAAGCTGGTATTGGTTGCTGTGAAGAATTCTCTATTTGATATTTTTTATAGTCAGGTTGCTCCCTGAATAACAGTCATCTTAGGCCTTGTGATTATTTGCATTAGATGACATCTATGGTCCTGTATCAGGGCTTTTTAGTAGTAGTATTTTAGTGTGTTGCTCTTCTCGATGCATGAGCAGAAAGAAATTTTAAAGTTTAAAATGTTGATTAGACCTCATATTCAAAATTTGGTACTGGTTATCTAGATTGGTAATATTTTGGGTATTGGATGCCTGAGAACTATGACCTATACTCTAATTAAAATAAATGCTCTAATGTCTTCACCGATAGGTTCTCTACTGCAATCCTTTCTACAAGTTTTACACTTATTTTCCTTGTTTCTTCATTTGAATTTTCTGACAGAGTGCTGTTGTGAAATTACAAAAATATATAAACTATATATATGTTTAAATATCACAGAGCCATTTAAAATGTATTTTTTGTCCAAATGTCTTCCACAAATAACTGTGCTATTTGATAAGGGGTTTGGCAGCAGCTCTTGTACAGTTTTGGTATATCAGGGTTAACTGAACCTTTAAAAACACAGCCAGTGTGATTCTCAGTATCCTCTTGTGTCATACAAACTTTGTGGCAGATGGCTCTTCTCCCTGTTTCCTCCCGTGCTGAGGGGGAAATCAGAGGGGATAACATTCAAGGTCAGGTTGGATGGAGCTCTGGCCAACATGATGTAGTTGAAGATGTCCCTGCTCATTGCAGGGGAGTTGGAATCGATGGCCTTAAAAGGTCCCTTTCAACCAAACTATTGTATCATTTTGTGTACTTCCACACAATTAAAAGTATTCATTACTTAGGTACAATAGTTTCAAAGTGTACTTAGAGTGCTGTCAAAGTGAATGTTGTCCAGAAGCATAAGCTGGTAGCTGTGATAAATGTAAAAGGTAACTTAGCTATGTAAGGAAAATCCTACTTCCTTTTGTCTGCTTGTTGTTTTTATCATAAAAATATTGGTTTTGCTGGTAGGAGTCTCCTATAACATGGATCTGCCTCTTCCAGATGAGAATTCTGTTTTCTCCTAGATAGCACTTCTAGCCATTATCCCTGATGCATCCTGATGTTTTGATGAGAAAAAGCATGTCTGTCTGCTATGATATTCACATTGGACATTTCTTGCAGGATTGTGGATAGATAACATGGCTTACTTGAGTTTGACTTGCCAGCTAGCCAGCATGAGGCTGGATTCTGAAAATACCTATGCACTGTTCAGCGATCCAGATGCTTTTGTGGCGCTCACGTTTTTCTTTATCTGCCTCTGCACTGTTGCAATTTAGAGAGCTGAGTTGGAGATGTGTAGTGCTTGGTGTTCTATAAGGCAGACCTAGTCTCTAGATAAGTTATCAGCTGTCTACACTGGTTTCTCAGGGTTTGTAATGAAAGTTCCTTGTGGAAAAGCAACAAACCCTATAATGTGTTTACTTGCAGTGTAATCAGAGACATCAAAAATAGCCAGAAACAGTGTAACAATAAAAATATCCACATTGAAGTTCTAAAAGACAACTACATGGAGATGGGTTTTTTTAATGCAGATAAATTGATTGCTACAGATAGACTCATCCTTTATCATATTTTGTTTGATTGAAAACAGTTGTTAAAATTTTGTTTTAAATTTTTAGTAGATCTTTATAACATACTGATCTCATTCTCCAAGCTGTTGTTCTATCACATTAATTGCATTTTTCACCTTTTATGGATGGGTTTGTTTTCTTTTGTTTTTAATTTGATGGCCTTTTCCTCTAAAAGGTAATTAAAACTTGAGTTTAACTTGATTTTTCATGGTCATGGCACATGTGAATACCTGAAATCTCTAGAGTGGGTTTGGATGGTGGCATAGAACTGAACTGGAACATTTTCAGTAGGGTTGAAATAAATATCTTTCTGATCTGGTCTTTTAGAAACCTGAATTAAATGAGTCCTCTTGTCTTTACAGTAATGACTTAAACTCTTTTTCCCAGTTAGAACAGAACTAATTTCCAGGTTTTTAGATTCTTACTTGTACACTTAAATCTCATCTCCAAGTAGTGCAGTTTTTTTCCTGTGCTATTTCTTAGTTTAAAATGTGATGACTTTTACTATCCTGTTCCTACCTATTATAGATTTCTTTACAGGTCTCTGTTCCCTTTTTGCTGTTTGCATCTTGTTCACTTCTTTTACTGCTGTTTGTCCTCTCTTAGAGCTTCACAAACTGTTCATTTTGACCATATAGCTGTATAAAAGATGGGCTGATTCCTAACAGGGTTAAGAACTTTACAAAGAGAGCATAGAAGTTTCCATGAAAACTTCTTAGTCATACATTGTCAGTTATGCTGTGTGCAGTGTAAAAAGTTGAAAGCACAATAATTAATTGCAAATGTCACACTTTTTTCCATAGGACACAATCACATGGACGTGGCAAGGGCCAGGAGCGTAAGTGGTTTATGTTTTATTGCTTTTTATAATTGCTTTCCTCAATTAGTTTTTATTTACATTACTTATATGTGTATATAGTCAACCAGTTGCTGATTATTTGATTATTCTTTGGGATTAATTTATCTTTTGTCTGTTGTTCTCTAATTATGATAATAGTCATTAGGAGGAATCCAGGTGTGAACAATGTACTTCTGCTGCTATGATTCTGTTGGTTTGCAGAATGAATTTTAGGTTTTTATTTCAATTTTTTTTTCTTTTTAGCCAAATGCCTGAAATAAAACAACTTGCTTCTACTCTACATATTTATTGCCTGCAAGTTGATTTGGTATCTTACTGTACAAAATCTGTAGGGCTGCTGTTTGAAATTGGTCTGCTCTCACGAAAAGAGTCGACCCACTCAAAGAATTTAGAGATACTATTCCATTATCTTGTTGGAATATAATTTTGACCTTTTTTTAATAAATGGTTATTCTAGAGGTTCTTTAGCAAATTCATGTAATGTAAAATATTAAATGAAGCAGTTCTTTCTTGTTTAAAAAAAATTTTAAGCATTTTTTTCATGTTAGGATTTGAGTAGAAGTTCCAAAATGTCTAGATGAAGATGAAAACAATGAATTTTGAACCCTAAGTAAAGGGGAGTTGGCTTCAATGCTTTGTATTGTTTTGAATGTCCCACCTGAGATTCTGTATTCTAGTAGTAATGAGGAAACCATGGGGATTAGCCAAGATTCAAGTAATTTGGAATTTTGTCAATTAGTTTTGCACTTGCGAACCAGGTCTAATTAAGGACATGATCTGGAGACACGAGGAAATCATTGATCGCTTCCAAAGGTTCCGCTTATAATTAATTTGTCACTTTGGAAGTAGATGAGTCCGTGGTTGTGTATGTGATAAACAGACACTGCAGCATTTGCTGCATAAAGGGATTTCTGTTCTTGTGAGCTACTACCTTTTCCCTTGCATTTGCACTGCAATTCATGTAAAAAAGTAACTCAGCCATAGAGGAGAAAGGTGAGTAGCTTACTTCCACCTTAGTGTCCTAACTGAGGATTCAAGAACACGTAAAAGGAGAAAGAAGGAAGAAACTTACAGGTGTGTTGCCTCAGATCACTGTAATATCTACAAAACCCTTATTCTGAAGTGTTGACCTCTGCTAATGAAGTTAAATTAAATTAAAGCTGAATCAGAATCTGCAGCAGCATGTGATGTTATACAAATTGACTGGGTCAGTTTAAATTACAGCTTTGCTTAATTAGGATTAATTCTCCAGAGTGACCTAAAATGTATTTGTGATGTCTTAGCAGAAAATACTATTAAGACTGATATATTTGCTGAGAAAAGGAAGCCTGTATCTTTTCTGTCTTAGTGTTAGCCAAAACTTAATCTGGAAATGTTTCTGTATCTAGGAGTATTCTGTTTGTTTAAAGGTGCTGTAGCTTTTAAAATTGATTGAAAACTTGTCACATGGAAACTTAAACACTTTCTTACACTCATTGAAAGTAATGTTTTTACTGCTTTGACTGTATTCAGAGCAAATCAGCTGAGTCTGCCTTGAAAACAGAATGACCATAGTATACAACTTGAATTTTCTCTACATCGGACTTGAGTTAGATACAGGTTCTATCAGTTTTAAATATTTATTAAGTTCAAGGTTTAATCTTTGAGAATTACAGAGTTGGCAGAGAGGAAAGTTTATTTGTAACTTACTGGGGGCTTTTAATGCTCTTGAGCAAGGACCTAGGAACCAGACTTTTGTGTTTCTGTCAGGGACATAAACTTCAAATCACAGGCTTGTGTGTTGTTCTTGACCCTTTTCTTTGCTTTAATGTGTTGGAAGCTAAACAGAAAGGAGGGGTGGGGGGGAATGTTTTGCAGCCCTACATGACTGTCTAACAAAAGGAGTGGGGTTTTGCTTCTAGGAACTGCACTTCATCTGTGTAAGAGGATTTTGACCAGCCGTCCCCTCACAATGACTGACTGCTGTAACTACCTAGATAGTGTATAAAAATGTGGCTACTAGCACTGCTTCTTAATTTAGGGTTACTAAATCCTTTCCTGGGTTTGAATCTTAATGCTTTCTAAGGTCAAGTTGATTGCAGTTATCTTGTATCGTAGACTATTAAAACACACGTCCTGCATTTCATTAACAGTCTTTGGAAGTATAATGAACCTTGATTCCAAACCGAGGTAATGATAAAATCTCAGTGGTTACATAATTAATCTTGCCAACTCTGTGCTCAATACAGCATTTTTCTGAAACAGACTTACTCTTCCTTTAGCGTGTTATGCATATATTACCCTTTACTGTTTGTCTTTCTGTTTTTGACTATTTTTTAAGATGCCAGTTCAGTGTAAACTACTTTTGTTCCACCTTACAGAAAGTAATATGTAGAAGTACGTTCAAAGACCTTTTCTGTTAATTTTTATCTGAATATGATCATACCTACAAGTAGGAATGTTATGTGAAGACTTTGGAGCGTAATGTACTAAGGTTTCACTACATATAAATTTTTTTCCTCCATCCTTCCCTATCTTTTTCCCCTTTTAGGTTTGAAATTCTGTGGCTTACTTTATGTCAGTTTCACAATTCTGGGGAAATCGAGGTCAGTAAAAAAAAAACTCCATTGTATTCTGAGCAGTTGCAGAATACATAATATTGTGCTTAATTCTGCAGTAAAAGTTTGCATTCAAATCTTGTATGTATATCTGTAAAAACAGGTTAAGATACCACTTATATTTTAGGCAAATGGCTTCTGTATCTGAAAATACAGTCTAAAAATGGAATAGCAAAACACAGTTTTCCAGTTGGCATAAGACTTTATTTTCTTACTGATTAGAATTGAGTAGATAAATTTCTGGCTTGGTTTAGAGTCTTTTGTGAACAAATTTCTTGTCTTTTAATGGCCTGATTGCTGTTTCAAATAGAGTACCAGCTCTGTATGTTAGGTATTCAAGTGTGCGAATGCTGATGTACAAACTAAGGACTGTCTTGTAGAGAAGAGTTGTAGGTGGTTTCTTATAGGCCACATAAGTTATTTAACGTCTGGCTAATTTTTTTATTAGGCTGCACTGTTCAGAATGTGAAATTGGAAAACAGAAAATCTATCTATATTCTTAACTTTGTTTTGAGGAAAATACTGTAATTTTAAGGCTGAAGACTATTGTAGGGAAAATGTGGAAACAATTAAAACCTTTCCTTTCAATTTGTTGTCCTTATGACTTTTACACAGAGTAATTACATTTTTGTGGACAATTACAGTATTTGAAAAGTGTTATATAGGATATTTGACAGATGTTCTGCAATTCTTCTGCTTTTTGAATAATGAAGCAGCTATTTAGCTCTGACAGATGGAACTGATGGCAGGGTAAATCAGTAGGAAGAACTACTGCATATTTACATACACTGTGTTACAATAGTAACATATATTGCATGCTAACCACTGTACTTATTATTGCTCTGTGTTTGCTTATTTATGCAATCAATTATTCCCAAAATCAATGAATGCACAAAATACCAGCCACTCAATAGCTGTATGTGTTTCAGAAATTTGTGGTGTTACCAGTTTAGTTGGATAAAAAACAAATGTGATTTCCAGAATAGTGGCCTGTGTTTGGCAGAAGTGCCAGGGAGTGACTGCCTCACACAGAGCTAAGACAAACCAGCTGGTTGGCAGGATTTTTACCCTTTCTCAGGAACACAGTTTTCTGCCCTAGGCGAGTAAAATGGGCTCTTTCACACAGGAGTGAACACTGCTGAGCTGTCTTGATTTTTGAGGCAGCAGCTGCTAGCAGATGTTGAGTTTCTGTAGCTCTTACAGGTCTGGCATAACAAGCTATGATCTTTGGTAGTTCTTGGGGGAAAAAAGCAAACTAACTAGTGACCTTCTGAAATACTCCATACTAAAGCAGGGGTTGGCAGAGGATAGAGGAGCAGACCTGTTTGCAAGGTTGCGCTCAAGTATGAGGCAGAGTACTTGAGAGCTACTTCTTGAATCTGTTTTTGTAAGGAAGTGTGGTGAGGACTAGGGTTGTAGAGGAAAAATTAGTTGTTGTATGTTCAAAGTCTCATTTTTCCCCTGGTCTCTGAAGTTTGTTGGTTTATATTCCTGCTCTTTTCCATCAACACAGAGATACTGGCAAATACCTACCAGCTTGGATAGCACAGTTAGTGCTGATGATCCAGTAACTCAGGGAGACATACTACGAAACAACTTCAGTGTTTCTTTGATTAAATGAAAGCCAGTAAGATTTAACAGCCAGCAATCAAGATCCAAAGTTAGCTAGTCTGTGCTTCTCTGCATATAATGTATTTTCTGGCATACCATGTGTGTTGAGAAGCAAGCATCTGTGTAGGTTTTATAATAGGTTTCTGTAAATACTGGCCCATCCACCCATCGCCTACTTAGAGCTGGCATGCTGGCAATGTTGTGAAGAAGAAAGGGTATATGATCATCTGCACATGTGGCTTGTTTTGGCTCATGTCTGTGTGTTTTACTGACCTGTCAACTTCAGTGTTCATAAATCCACGACAGTCTGCACCAGCTGAGAGTTCTTCTCTTAGTTTTGTTAGTGATGTTGAAATGATTATGTTATTTATGTCGAATTAGGCACAGACATGTAGAACACCTCTGAAATCACCTCGTATTCAAACCTGTCCTGTGTTTGGACAAATGACTTGATAGCCATTTGCAACTCAAATAAATGGAATGGGGTCGGGAAGTTGAAGGAACAGTCTTTCCATCTCTGTTAACTTCAGAGCCTTTGTGGTTTTTTATATTACATGAGGCTGGTGTACCTACTAGCAATGTAAACCTAGAAGACAGGAGTCTTATGTTTTCAGCTGCAGTGGTGCATATAGGGAAAACTCCAGCAAAACTCAAAATAAACTCAAGATTTTTCCATTATAGGAAACAGGTGAATGTCTAATGGCAGTGTTTGGGTACTGTTGATCATACTGTTATGTATTTTTAAAAACACAGCTAGTTTCATGGTTGTTGAGAAGTATTTGCTAAGATTATAAACTTTATATAGGTTCCCCAGTTGTTAGTCTCTATTTTAAAGACCAGCATGAAATCTCTGGATCATACGTCCCATTTTTCACTACCCATAGGTAATTATATGTACTATAACTAAGCTTCTTGCAGCTTTTTTTTTCTAATTCAGAGGCTTTACACAGGATTGTGAGCATTTTGCTCACTTAGTACATAAATTATCTAAATGTGCTGCGCTACTAAGGGAGTTGTCTGTCTAGTACTGAGTAGGAGAGGTTATCAGAGTGATCCCTTCTCATTCCTCCCATCTGAGAAGTTAGTTACTTGGCAAAACGAAATGTTTTGAAGGTTTTTATAGGTGAGACTGGCCATGATCTCAAGGCTTATGTAATTTTTCAATGGACACTTAAAACCAGCTTAAAATGTTGGAAGATCTTTTCATGTAGGCTATGCTTGCCCTTTCTGTTGCAGGTCTCCAGCAGTTCTGGTTTAATTTTACACTTTCCAACATCAACTGTTCTGTGGTTCTCTGGTCATCTGTATTCATTTGGATTTTTTCTTTCAAGGGAGTGCTAATTGTTTATGTCCAATTTGAAGGGAAAAACTTTCAAAACATCCAACAACAGAAAATAAAAACACTTCTCATGTGTACATTAGGCAGTCATACATGATTTCAAAATGTGCAGGATGAACAGTAAATACCAGATGTCATTAAAATTTCTTAATATTTAAGCTATAGAACAATATTCCTTTAGTATGTGCTTTTCTGGTTATCTGGGAAGAGCTGAACCATACAGGATGTAAAAGAAAGGTTTATGCAAGAAAATGCTACTATTTCTAAATTACTTAAAAATTCCTAGTCCTCCTTAGGAAAGGAAGATAAAACTCTGCTTGGGTTCCATGAGGTGAGAAATAAGCAGAGCCAGTGTTACCTGAATTTCTAGAAGTATGACATGTACTTAAGCGTTTAAGAGTTTAATTTTTAATATTTCCTGTAGTCTTAATATAGTTTTGTGAGTAACAACAAACTGTATACAATATTCACCATAGTGCTGTAAGAGATTGTTTAAAATGTTAAATATTTTTGGTATAATTCAGTTCTCTGTATGCAGTTTCTACCCGTGTATATTCCTTCAGAAGAAGAAAGAAAAAATCCAGTGTTATATGCCAATAACGTCAGACGTGTAATGGCAGAGTAAGTATGCTGTAATACTGAATAAAAATAGATGTGTGATTTTAAGTTTAGAGTGAAGAAAATATCACCAATCAAGTCGGTGTGGTTGTCTGCCTACAAAGAACCTTGTAGTGTGCAGGAGTGTCTGCAAGATCTTTTACATAGCAGTTGCCTTCCCCTCTGAGGAGGCCAGGGCGCCTGAAATACAGCAAGGACTGTAGGATTTGATGGATTTGGGATATTTTTTTCTTGGTTGCTTGTTTCTGGGGTTTTTTTTAACATGCCTTCATATAACAAGCCAGTTCTGCTTGCTCCAGTGGGTATTTAGTCTTTTGGGGGAAGAGTATGGTTGAATCTTAGGAAAGATAATGTACATGAATTTTGTGCTATTGGGGTTGCATTTTAAGCTGTGACTGTTTTAATGAGGTTAAAAATAGTTCCATGTATTCATTGTTAGCCTGTGGCTATTTCAAATAGTAAAGCATGGGAAAGCCACTTTCATTGGAAATGGAGGACTGATACAATGCAAATTAATTGAAGTTAATGTGATGACACTTAAAACACTTCTCTGTGGGGTATAATAAAGGCAACATTTAATACTTCGACTCTTTGGTTGCATTTTTTATTAGCGTCTTTTTCATTGGTTTTTTTGTCCTTTCAGTAAATCTTCCATTAGTCAGTAGATAACTCTTCCATATTTACAGCGAATCTTCAGGCCTGTGATCACTAATAAGTCTTGAGAAGTTTATTAATCTTCCTAATCCTGATTTCGAAAGAACTTGTGAAATCTTAGTTTCCTTTGTGTAACTTCTCTTCGGTTTCCGATTTAAGCCAAAGGCCAGTCTGTAGGTAGTGACTGAAAATCCTTCTCTAATTGAACCCAGGTCTCTGAGTTTCCTTAAGGATGTTGCAATGATAACAATGGATCCATTGTACAAAAAGACATTTCTCACTAGAGAAAAGAATAAAAGGACCTGTTTGAGTCATCCTGTCTTTGAGTCAAAAATCTTTGAGGCATTGGCCTCAAAGACTTCTGTTGTTAATTAAAGACAATCACCTGTCAAGTATTGTCCTCAGAGTTTGTGTAGAAGGCTGGGTTACTAAACCTTCATTCTGAACTCTGCTCCGATCAGATAACAGGGATTGTGTGCTATAAGGAGAAATTTTGAAAGCCTGCAAAAGTTTACAACAACTGGCATGTCACAAGCTGTCCCTTCTAAGTGGGCTTACGAGGGAAGACATGATTTTGTTTCTCCCTCCCACCTCTGAAGAATCAGCCATTTGGGGTAACAGAAGAGAGAAGCAGATCTAAAGGGAAGACTGTCAGAAGGAGATGTCGAAAAAGACTTGCTTTGGGATGAGGCAGGGGCTCTAGATGCTGTGTTGATGTGAATGGGAAAATAAACGTGATTGGGTATCAAAGTTTTGAAGGAAAATGCAGATGGAAATGAAACAGAATGTGGATGTCTGGATACCATAGATAACTCTAGACCAGTTAACGTCAACATAGCCAAAAGTTATTTACTTCTGACCACTTCCAGATGCCATCTTCTTGTGGCAGTTCTCCAGACTTTCCCAGTTTATTCATGCAGCTTTTGGTATAGGAGATTCCAGCTCAAATGCTGTCAGACTGTTCTGGAGCTGAAGCAGTTGCAACTCAAGTACCTCAGGTGCTGTTTGGTGCTAGCATTGCACTCTGCATTGCTGGATAAAGAACAATATTACTGCTTCATCTAGATTTGCCTTGTTTTTCTTGAGGATTGAGTCAGTGGTAATGTAGCATCTTGTTGTCAAGAGGTCATTTCAGGATCTATTTAGATGTCTGCTTACCCCTCCTCCCCATCATATTTCTTTGGCAGAAAAGTGTAATACTACTGGATATTTTACAGCATCAAAGGTGGCAGTCCCAGTTAAAAATGTATTCGTGAGTCTAGAACCAGCGTTGTGCAAACCTTGTGTCTTGCTCCTGGTTTCAAGGGGAATTAATAGAAGTTGTTGAGTGCAGCAATAGATACAGGTTCCACTCCTGAAATTGTTTGCCTTTACAATAATCTTCATTTGTGAATAGCTTCTATTTAGTGTTGAACAAAGCATTTGACAGGATGTCTGTATCTTATGATGTTTCTGCTTGTTGACTCTGAAGAATTTTTGGTTTACCCATATTTGACTAGCTTTTCTGTGGGCAGCCACAGATGTGAGTGATGGTGGTCTCTAGATACTGCATTTGTGTATATAAGTGAACACCAACTATTTCATGAAGGAGATGCTGTCATTCACAGAGGTTTGCTTCTTTAGGACATTAGTTTTCTTGCACACTGGATGAATTTACTTGCCCAAAAAGTGAAATCCGAAGTGTGCATGTGTTATCAGAACTGGAACTACTCACACAGGATAGCCACTGGCTGCTGAACATGCTTGCCATCCTTTGGGTCATTTTCTTAATTTGCACAAAAGGTATGTGCAGAGTAGATTAATCTGCTGTTTAAAAATATGGTACCTACTTATCTCTTAACAATATGCTTCACATATGATTTTCTCATAAAACCTATTTTGAGTGAGTCTGTCTTGTTTGAGTCTGTCTTGTTTGGTCTTTCTGGCCTTGTTCTGACTACTACTCAGTTTAGTCCATGCCCATCTCACCCACAACACGCTATCAGGAACTGTGTTTACAGTCACTTTCAAATCACTGAAAATGTTGAGTGCTTTTAAATACGGCAACAGTCCAGGCTGGTAAAATCAATAAATTAAATGTGGTGCTGTCCTGAGCTTTAATTCACTTCATGTGTTCTTTATTGCTCTAACAAAGTTCTGAAACCACCCTGCTAGTAATTCGTGCCATGTAGATAAATATTATATTGCCTTACTTTTGTATTACTTAAGCAAAATCATCATTTTGGTCTTCATATGCATAAGCTATTATCATTTTATGTTGATGGTAGTCGACATGGGTTGTTTTGGTCTGTTAGTTTACTGAGTTCCACAGTTTCTTCTATATATTTTCTACTTGAGTGGCAAACTTTCTGGCCTATGTTGGTTTTTTGGGATTTTTTACTCTTTGAATTAATAAGTAATAATTTACTGGAGCTATGGTAGTGTTGTAAAATTATCAGCCACTTAAAAATCCCAGCTTTTCCAGAAGTATTAGGAACAAATCACTTGACCTTGCCATCACAAGTATTCTTTCTAAAAATTTCTCAGTGATAGAGGAAGTATCTCTACCACTCTTAGAACAGTGGGAAATACTTAATTTTATTCATAAGATATGTCTTAATTGTTTCCCAATGTAAAGTATTGCACATGACAGATTTTTTTTTTGCCTAGTGGCAATTTTACTGTCCTGAGCTAGTAGTTAGTTATTTTTTTTTTATGTTTTAAAAAGTCTCATGTTTCTTAGCTGCACCAGGTGCAACTCTTTATCTGTTTTTTACCTTCCTGTGTTGCTTTGTTGCATCACAATTCCTAATTTACGGACAACTATTTAAAGAGTGATTTGTTTTGTGGTTTGTTTGGAGTATTTTCCCCTAAAGAAATATGTTAGTTGCCTCTTTTCGTTGTGGGGTTGTAGCCTTTTGCTACTGTTCTTAAATGCCTAATTTTCATTAGCAACTTTTTTCTGAAAGACATCTCATAGTCATAATCAAAGTACTGTTTAAGGTATAGAAATTCAGTTTGAAGGGAAAAGTAGGTAACTTTTTCTCTCACTTTGAGGGGGGAAAAAAAGTTGTTTTGTTACCCTGCTTTTCATAGGACTCAAATATGTTTGAAAGAAGTATGTTTGTAACTTAGCTTTTAGTTAGTTGCGAAAATTCATTTTGTACACAGATAAGCCAATGGTATTGCAGACAGCTGATGGTGAAAATCTGCACTGCAGGCTTTTTATGCAAGTCTAAAGTAACCTTACCTGTAATTACAGATATAAGCTGATTAGATGATGATACACAAACCCATAGGTCACTTATTAACATGCGAACAGTTTGTTTTCCTTTAGTTTTAGTTTCTCTTAGAGACTGTCTTCAAAATAAGGAAGAAAATGGTTAGGTGGTACAATTTGGGAAAAAATGGAAGACAAAATATTGCAAATTTGTTAATTTTTTTTTTCACGTGGCAGATGTTGAGACTGAAACTTGAGAGAAACTGGACACCTTTGCCCCTTTGTTTTTTAAAACTGTAAGCACCTCAGAACTGAAGTTCTGTCTCCTGATTTGAGCATTTTGTTTTCCTAAATCTTTCTAGTGTTAAACTCTACATTACAACAACATGTGTGGCACTGTCCAGGAGTTCTGAAGTTTCTTTTTTGGCGAGCCCAGAAAGGCAGACTTCTGTAGAAATACCAAAATGTCATAGTCCAGTTTTCATTTTTCTAATAATTTTGGTTTTCTTCCTCACTTACAGGAACATTTAAAGACATGTTTTTATATTTCCAGTAGATGCTGAAATCGATTAAAGTGCAACATGTTAGACCTGGAACTTGAAACATCTGTCTTCTTGATGTTTTCTCTGTCAAGTGCTTGCTGGGATCACTTTCCCTGTGTTGGAGCATGTCACACAGTTAAAGCAGTGACTTATCAGCTTGACATATGAGCATTACATTTTGCTTTTGAGAAATAAATACTTTTATCCAGCATGCTGGTGAAGGCAAAAAATATTACACTAGTCTTCTGTGTTTATCTTCTCTTTTGTCATCTTCTACACAGTCAAAATCAGGGTTTGTATCTTTTCTTGCAGGCTGTGACAGCATCAGAATGTGATCTTTGCCAATATATGTGATAGAGTAAGGCTAGTTGCTGAGGAGTAGCCTTGAGGATGTGAGTTTACAGTAGCTTACTGGTCTGTCTCTTGGCTATTTCTTGTATTCAGTGGCCTCCTGAATCTAACTTTAGAAAAACTGCTGTGCTCTGGGCCTGTGCTGTCTGAAGTTCCGTGTGTGATTTTGCACAGGTACTGGTTGGATGCTCAGCATTCAACTTTCAAATCCAAACTGGTTTTTTGGCATTTTTGTACCATCAAAGGCATGAGCATCAGTACAAGTGGAATTACTGTAGTACTGGAGCTAACGAGCATCCAAGGTGAAGGGTCTAGAGAGTAAACCATGTGAGAAGTGGCTGAGGGAGCTGGGGTTCTTTAGCCTGGAGAGAAGGAGGCTCAGGGGGACCTTATGGCTCTCTACAGCTGCCTGTTCTAAGCTGTGGGTTGGCCTCTTCTCTGACACAGCCAGTGATAGGATGAGAGGAAATGGCCTCAAGGGCCAGGGGAGGTTCAGGTTGAACATCAGGAAGAATTTCTTCATGGAAAGTGTTGTTAAATATTGGCATGGGCTGCCCAGGGAGATGTTCAGAAAAGGACTGGACATGGTTGGCACCATGGTCTAGTTGAAAATATAGTGATCAGTCAAAGGTTGAACTTGATGATTTCATAGGGCTTTTCCCAGCTAAAAATTCTGTGCATTGTTTGGTTTTCAGGCCATATACAAAAATGGAGATCAGAAATACATTGTGTGCTCTGTTCATTTCTGTGAATACTGAGTGTGGCAGGTGGAGAACATAGTCACAGACCAGGGTTAACTGTGCAGCTTCTTGCTACATTTATTTTCTAAAGGAAGAAATAAATTTTTTAAAGTAATAACTTTGCAACAGTCTGGTTTGAACTGGTTTTTGAATGCTGGCAACACAAGGAGAATGTCCTTTGTTTTTTACTCCTTGAAGATTTGTGACGGGCAAGTCTACAAGACCAACAATTGCAGGACCCATTTTCAAACAACACCAGGGAGAAATACAGCTGTTGGCAGCTTCTTTTTCTGTCTAAAAATTAAAACCATTATGAGATGATAGATTCCTGATGTGAACTTCAGACTCATGACTGGACCTTCTTTGCTTGGAGAATGTAATGAAGTAGTAGTCTGAGGAGAGAAAAGGGACCATCTACTCTGGCCTTCCAAAACTAAATAGTTGACATTTCTTCAGCTTGGGAAAGGATGGGGGAAAAAAAAGATGGAGGGTTGTTGTGAAAGTCAGGAAAATCATGAATGTTGTGGAAAAGCACAGTGAGGGAAGTCTTACTTTTCATAGTGGAAGAGATGGAAAGCACTCAACAGTAGATCAGCTGAAAGTAAACTGAGTAAATCTTTAAAACATGCAAAATTGTGGCATTCATTACCAGATAGATAAAATTACTTCATCAGAGCTGAGATTTACTGTAAAAAACCTGTGGTTAATTAGTGATTCTAAAACATAGTGGTGCCAAAGGTCTCTGGTTCAGGAAGTTCCTGCCCTGATGACTACTAATAAGTGGAGTTATTTGTCCACTGTGTTCTGTATGTCTTTTTCCTGAACATCCAATAATGAAGAAAAATACCAAATTAGATAGAATTCTAATGTTTTCAGCACCCTGTGAAGATTATAGTTGATTTTAAAAGGGTTTTTTTTGAGCAGCCTGTGGAATATTCTCTTGATTAGTTCACAGTTCTGCTTATTAATAATGTAAAACATTTTTTAAATGTTTTTGTTCAAATGTAGATTCAGAATGTCACAATATTGCCTGTACTATTTTCTCTCACTTTGCATAATATTCTAGCAGTCACATTCTGTTTTATGTTTGACATTTTGCTGCATAGTGGATTGGTATGCAGAAAATGAGGAAGTTAATAATTCATTTTATATTATGACTGCACAAATGTTAGATACAGGGAGCTGTTTGGTGTAAGACATCAGGATATATCAAGTACAGCTGTTGTGTTTAACAGATTGGGTTTGCAGGAAAGCTTTTGAGTTTTTTGTTTCATTTGGGTTTGTTATTTTCAAGTGACCCACTGACTTTGAAATTTTATGTAGTGTGTTATCGTGACAGGAAAATAGCCAGCATCTCAGGGAGGGCAGGGAAGGAAAAAGTCTCAAGGTAAGTCAAGCCAGACATTCATGTCAGGCCATACAAAGCTACTGAACTTTTTAAAAGGCTAGGCTCACGTTACCTGACTGCAAAAGCAGAGGTAGTTTGAAGAAAAGAGGGGGGGAAATGCTTTCAAGTGAAGATATGGGAAAAGTTAGTTTATTAAAAATATGGGGTTGTACTTGTGATTTGCATCTCAAAGTGAAATTATCTTTTTTCTTTTTTTTTTTTTCCCCAATTGAAGTAGAAAAAGATTGGCCTGGAGGATAAGTTAGAATAGTTTGATAACTGGTTCTGTAAAAAATTCTGTGAGTTGCAGTTGTGCCGAGGCCTTACAGTGAACTCTAATATGCCAGGCTTTATTCTAAGAAATTAAAAAATTCACAAGTCTTAGCATAAACAATGAACTCTGTATGTTCCCCAGCTTCAGTTTCTTCAACATTCTGAGCTGAAATCAAGGTCCTTTAAGCTTTTAGCGCTATACAGCTTGTGATTTGTCTTCTGGACTCAAGAGCCCCTTGAACTCTAGATGGCCTTGGTTGATTCTGTGATTGAACTTTGCTTTGAGCAAAAGTGGTTCTTTTCTTCCTCACTTCTGATCTTTGTTATTGTGAAAGTCTGAAAGTATATGTACCCTTTTTAAGTTCATTTGGTTGTTTGGTTTTGGGGTTTTTTGGGGGGTTTTTTTGGGTTTTTTTGTTTGGTTGGTTTTTTGAGGTTTTTTTGGTGTTTGTTTGTTTGTTTTTGTTTTTGTTGGTTTGTTTTTTTTTTTTAAGTCCAGCAGCTGGAAAATTGCAACAGGTGAACAAGAGAAGCTGCTTTTGTCTTTCTCAATCCCATTTTGTGTATGTGTTGACATTGAAATATATGTAGGCATTAACTGTAGTGGGGATTTTCCTGTACTGATAGCAATGTAAGTCTGGCCCAACTACCACCCCTTTTATAAGGGTTGCACATGCTATAAAAAGATGCAGGTTATGTTTTCCCCTTGTGGTTTGGCTGAGTCCAAAATGACCCCTGCTTTTGTTTGGAATTTTTTTTGTATCTGAAGTTTGATTTTTTTTTTTTTTTTTTTTTTTTTTTTTTTTTTTTTTTTTTTTTTTTTTTTTTTTTTTTTTTTTTTTTTTTTTGTTGTTGATTGATTGTTTTGGGGTTTTTTAAATTCCTCTTTGGCTAGGCTCCTTCAACATATTCAGAAACCATTGTTTAGCAGTTATTTAAATCTGGCATTGGTGCTGGGCTGGCAGTCAGGCTTCAACCCTCCCCCCAGGTTGAGTGCCCTGATCTTTCCAAGTCATCTTTCTTTTGATGTGTTGGAAACGTGTCTTGCTTTTGGTTTTAACAGGCTGTTGTTTCTTGCTTTGGCTTGTCACCTTATGGTTATGTTTTAACTTGTCCATCTTCTCTGTTTCCCTTCAGAGAAGGCTTGGGTTTCTTTTGTTTCTTTAAAGTCTCTTTATTTTAATTGCCACCTTTAATCAGTTTCAGTAACACTTTGTTGTTGTTTTTGTTCTTTCGGAATCTTATTTGTTAAGTGTCTTACCACTTCTCCTGATTCCCTAAAACGTTCAACAGAGGAACACTTCACTCTTTCAGTTTCTTTTTTTAACTTATTTTTAACAAGCTTCCCTTTTTGCATGTAGTTCCCCTGTACTTCAGCTGATTGCCCCTAAGTTCCTGTATTGGTGTTACACGCTGTACCTAGTGTGGCCTGGAGAACTGATGAATTTTGGTGTAATGTGCTTGGCTGGGCAAGATCTTTGTTAATTACCCCATTCTTTTATGGACCTGCTCTGGGTAGTACTGCCTGTAGCATGTCCTTGCTGGAGACAGTTGATATGGAAGTCTGTAGGGATGATTGAGTGCACAGATGGTACAAAAGAGGGGAATAGGAAGTTATCTCAACTGGCAGGATAGACTCTGCTTATTTCTTCCACTCCTTTTTTCTTCTTTTGAGGAAAATTGATTTTGTATTGTAAAATACCAGCGATTTCATCTTGTATAATACAGCGCTATATTGAATACTATAAAACAGAAGTCTTGCAATGCCTGATCTCTAAGTCAGGTTGAACTTGGAAATGGATTATAATCTCCACAGCATGGAGGAGTTCTTCATCTCTAGTTTACACATTTGTTGCTATGTTAACCATAAGTCTGTGGGATGAGGTAAGGTATCACAAGAATCTTGTCCATTCCATTAAGGAGATGATGATCCTTACTCCTATAAGTAAAATCAAATATAATAGAAAACATGGCAAATGAGTAGCATGTATGGAGCAGCGTTGGCTTTCTAAATTGCATCTTGTGTTTGTACGCTGAATTCTTAAAGGCGTCTTTCACACCAAAGTGTCTTTCTCTCAACCTTCCCACAGCAAATGCAGGGCAGCTACAATATCAGGATTTCCATCGATTATCTTTTGGTGCTACAATTACTACAGAGCATTAAGTTAGAAGTAAAGCAAAAACCAATACTGAATTTTTTGGTGTATAAAGACTTGGGAGTATTTTCTTTTTCTACCTTTCCTATGTCATACATTTAAAAATAACTTATTTGCTTGGAGTTTAACTCTACTTGCTTTTATATGTTATGTTCTACCTGTTCTTTGTAGAGAAATGTTGCCTTTTGTAGAATATTAATATTAGCTGCTGGTAATAGCTGTTCTGCTCAGGTGATTGTACTAACATGTTATTAAATCAGTATCAATAAAAATATTGGACACAATGTTAATAAATTTGTGTTCTAGAGTAAAAATTTTGAAACCTTAGTTTTTCACTTAGATGAAATTTATACGTCTATGAGTCTATGCACTGCCTAATTTTTGCCTTTTTTTCTTGCATATTTTTATGGACTCAGTCAAAGTAGATGTTCTGCAATGGATCGAGTACTGTATTTCATTTTCTCAATGTGAACTTACTTTTATGAGCTCTTCTTTAGAATTTTTTAGAATAGAGAGCATAATTGTTACAGGATTTCTTGCTTTGAAAAAGTGATTATTCTGTTCAATTTTCTTAGATTGTCTTGTTTACAGCTTTTCTTTGGTTTATTCAAGGGCATTGGGAGTTTCAGTGACAGACTACACATTTGAAGACTGTCAGCTGGCTTTGGCTGAAGGACAACTTCGTCTACCTTCAGATACATGTCTTTTAGAATTTGCAAAGCTTGTGAGAAGCCTTGGGTGAGCATATACAATATTTATATGTAAGGTGCATCTATATTATATATATCTATGTTTTTATCGTTTTCCCATCATGTAACAATATTGCTTTTATAAATAAATATAGAATGTTATCGTCATACAGTCAGGGAAACACCAGTATAAAATTAAACCAGTACTGTACTTCACTTGCAAGCAGCACCCCTGAATCCTAGTGAGTAGAGTAGGTTGTAAAGTTCTTATTTTCTGTCTGACAAGTGAGCAGAGTGAGTCTGAGGTGTTCATTCCTGAGCTAGAAGACACTTCCTGAAGAGGATCAGGAATACTGTGGCATTCCTAGTATTTGATACAATTAAGAGTCGATTGCTTTTTCCCATGACATCTGTGCAGGGAAAACAAGTGCTGCCAATACCCATCTTGTGACTGGATTAATCTTGTAGTAGTGGGGACGGAGGGGTCACCCTTTCCTGAGAAGCACAAGGTGGTGGTTGATCTTCTGAGCAGGTCACTGCCAGATGAACTTTCTAATGCAGCTGTAGGTCAGTGCATGCAGTGTGGATCCTCTCTTCTTTCTTCCCATAGCACCATTTTCTGTTGGCTTTACCTTTCAAAAAAGCCTCAGCAAACATGAAAAATTTACATAAACCAAATAGTAGAACTTGCTGCTGTTTTCCAATTTTTCTCCTGCTTCTCCAGTGATCCTATTGAGCAACCATGAACTAAATGTACAGCCTCATCCTGTTAACTCTCAATATGCAAACAACCTTTTTCATTTTCTTGTCTCATCACCTGAAAGTACAGAGCATAGTTTAATGTTTCCATTTTGTATTTTATTTTCTTTCACTAATTTTTCCTTCAGCTTGTGTACATAAATGAAAACAAAGAAGAGCAAGCTCTATTGGAGAATAAGGAATGTAGAACAGCACACATCATGAATTCAGATGACAAGCATGTATTAATCTATTGTCAGGACCTCCATCTGAAAAGTATTCCATTAGGATAGACACTTGTAAGGGAAAAGAAGATTCTCACTTTATTTCAAAGGCTCTGAATTTACAGTACTAAGGAAGAAAAGCAAGCGAAACAAAACAAACCAACCACCCACGTCTCTTATTATGCAGTTGATAATCCCGGGATTCAGTTTAATCCTCTTGTTAAGTTGTCTGGCTTCTGCTTGCTCAGTTTAAAGCTGTTCTTTCAAATTATGCTTCGCTAGGGTTTTGTTTTGGCCTCTGAAACAGTTACATGCATTTGTGAGTGAAGTTCGCTGCAGCCCAGAAGTTCTCTCTGGTTTGAGTGATTAATCATCAGTGAAATACAATCCTCTCTGAATTTGGGCATGTGCCAATAAGAAGGATATTATGGTGGTATTTTTCTGGCACAATTGGATGAAGATTGTAATGTGACTTCATCTCTAATGCATATTTGATAATAGTGTAGTCATTTAGCTGTTTATGCAAAGGTTTTGAGGCCAGGGAGGCATTAAGATCATCCACTTGCATGCCTAAATAACTGGAACAGTAAATTTTATCCAATGGGTTTTTCATCCAGTCTTAATATTTGTTTTTGAGCAATGATGTACCTTTGAGATAACATCCAGTTTTAAAAGACTTCTATAGTAAGACAAATTCAGAATTTCGATTTTTTGAAATCAACTTACACCTCAGTTTGCTACATAGAAGAGTTACTTCTGTGCACATTGTGTCTACAGGATTCATTATCATTGTCTGTAAAATTTGCTTAGTCTGTGCTCAGCTGGATGGGATCCAGTCCAGAATCCATGCAGGCACAGCAGTGAGTTCTCATGCTTCATCTAAGGAAGAGCTCGGGCTCTGTTAACAGAGCTGTACAGCTGGCTCATACCAAACTCTGTGATAAAATGACTGCTTTATCAATGAGATCAATCGATCATAGACTTAGCTTCTCAAATTGTACATTCATTACTCCTCAAGCAGTCATGTTTCTCCTCAGTCTGATAATTTGTCTGTCCAACGAGCTGATTGCTAAGCTATGTGCAGTCTATGTTGTTGCTTTCATGCTTTTTTTCATACATTGCAAATCCTCTGCTTCATTTGATGATTTATTGTGTAATTAATTACCCCACTGTTTAAAGTGAATCTCTGTTTTTACTTGAACTGGATTTATTGCCATGTTCTGGACACTAAATCTGGTCTGGATTTTGTGCCTTACTAAAGACCTCTTTGGATATCTTCTCCTTCAGGAAGTGTTAATACAGTTAATTAGGTCTAGTCTCTGTCTTTTTATGAGGTACTTCTTAGGAGCTGCTTTAGGGTAGTTGCCTGCAAGGAGATCCTTGAGTTCTGATTTGAATTGATTTCCTCCTATTGTTTCAAGCTTCTGTTTGTTCTAATTCCCAATATTACCATGAGGATCTTTTTAGGCAGTGCAGCTGTAGGCTACCAAGATCTGCAAGAACCTCATAGGCTGGTGACAGTCTATTCTTGCTCAACAGCCTTCACCATCCAGACTACAATGCAGACTTCTGCTCTCCATGTGTGCCTGAAATGGTGGTCCAGACTGTAGGTAGAGCTTTGCGTCCTCAGATAATAACCCTCACAGCGAACTACAGTGCTGTGACTTCAGAGTGCTCAGAGGTCATCTCTAACACGGGAAAAAACCTCTGGAGGATGTTTGCCATCTGCATTTGTGATAAAAGCAATACTCTCCACAACAGGAGGTGATCATGGATCAGGCATGACAGCAAATACCAACCATGGTAGGCCCTGCTTTTGTGGATCAAGGCAGGGTGTGCCAAGAGTATTCAAGGTCAGTTTTGCAATTTTTCAGTGTACTTGCTCCATTATGGCAAGAAGTTGCACAGAAGTACATCAGCAAACATAAAACTGAATGTATTGTGCTTTTGTGGCTTAGGGCATGTTTCTCTGTGCTTGCAGTTTACAGTAGCTAGCTACAAGATCCAGCTGTTCTTCCAGCTCTCTGAGACACTAGAAGGTTTTTGGCAGGTTCCCAGCATACAAGAAATGAGCGTGTTTTCAAATAGTCAAATAGAGCTAAAACTAGCTTACTTGCTAAAAATAGTGATAATTATGCTGTAAAATATTCTACCTTCAGGGATCTGGTTTTTCTTGTGAAGTCTGCTGTGAAGAATGTAATGTTCAGAGCTGTTAATCTTGAAAAATGTTCTTTCCATCTTCATGGACTCAGGAATACTTCTTGTTCTTTTTAGTGTGCACTGACCTAAAAAATGAAGCAAAACACCACAATAACAAATAATTTTATATATCATAAAGCCTATATCCTGCATGGAAACCATCAAGCCAACAAGCATGATTTCATGAGGGAAGACGTTTGCTGTTGGCTTTCTAGAATTTATGGCCTCCGTTGAGATAAAAGTAACAATTTTAAAGGAATTGGGACATTCAAACCTTTTCACATATGTGCAGAACTTAGTATGAGACGTGCATTTGGCTTCAGAAGACCAGTTTAGCAGCTTATGGCAATCAACGTATTAATTACTTTCTGATTTTGAAGGGCTAGAGGGAAGTGAGCCCACCTTGGATTACCAGAAGCACAATGCAGTCACCCTCAAGTTGAAGCAGTTTGCCTCACTGATCCACATACTGCTTTTGAGATTGCCTCACATCTCCTTCTATATTTACAAAACACAAACCACAAGATGTCTGTAAGATTGTGGTGAGCCCTGTTACTTCCCATACAAGGTTTTGCCTTCAGGCTTCTTTGGCTTTTCAGGCTTAATGGTGAAGATCTTGCAAGTCTTGAGTGCTGCTCGCCAAATGAGTGGTCCCTCAGTTCTAGAAGGTGAATTTTGAGACAATTCATTGCGAACAAAATCTCTCTGATTTGGAGACAAATGTTACCCTACGTATTCTGCGTCAGTGGGGGCTTATCTCAAGGGAGGATTTAGATGCCAGCTGTCCTCATGCTGCAGTTAAAATCCATTTCAGCCACTCCTCTGGGATGTATTATCAGTGGACACTTCTTGCATGTAATCCTGCATGTGAGAAGCTGAGTTCTGTGTGTGTCTCAGATCCTCTGTGGATTGTTTTTGGTTTTGTTCCTTCTACTTTTCTCTTGATCATGGAAAATTAATGTTTGCAGAGGGGTGCCTCACTCTTTTATACTGTCTAGGACTAAATCTTAAGATAGGTGCTTTAATGCTAGGGTGGAGAACTTGTGAATGTTCTATAGGAACCATGGGTTTCTGGAAGAATTCTTGCATGTTTAAATCTTGTAATTCAGAAATACAGGTCTTGGCATTGTTCAGTTAGTACATATTGGTAAGTCAGTGTAGGTCATGACAGACAACATGAAAGTTGTATTTTTACTTAAAAGTCGTGATGTTTGAGAACGGTCTCTACGGCAAGCGATCAAGTTCTGGAGCTGATATATCAGATAATCTTCCTAGCAGAAAGGCTCTTATCTTTTTTCAGAAGTTCCTCAGAATGCTGATACTAAGCATTTTATTCATTCTTGTTACTGAGAGGAAGCTGCTGAGGAGTCCCAGCTGCAGTCTGGGAGCAGTTCTGAATTAAGTGAATAACTACTTTTCCTTGTCTGCAGCAGCAAACAGCAAAACAGGCAACTGCAGAAGGACACTGTAGGAGACTTTACTGGCAGCTTTTGCCTTCAGAGTGGAAAGTTTGGATGGCCAAGTTACCCTCAGTCAGTTCAGAGGAGACCTGATCAAGATTTACTTGATGTTGTAGTACAGGGAAAAGTTATTTTTCCTTGCATTGTACTTGCAGCGCCATTTATTTTATTCATAGTAAGATTATTTGGTAGGGGTTTTTTTGTTTGTTTTTTGTGTTTGTTTTCTTTTGCAAAGCCAAAACAGGAAGCTTGACTTAGGAAAAAAACTAACCAACAACCACGCAGTAGATATCTGCATAAGTATGAAGCTGTTCATTCATCAGTCAAAGTATGGTTTTGCAATGGGGAGGATTGAGGAAATTCTGTAGCTGTATGAAACTGCTAGAATTTTGTTTGGGTTACCTCGTAATGGTGTCCAACTCAAGACTGATTGTGAAAAATGAGGACTGACAAACAGGATTAACAGTATAATCACTATTATGTAATCCCTGATTATTTTTTTTTTTAGGTAAGGTGCATCATGTCCTTCCTGTTCAGTGACATTAGTAAATTTGGAAACATAATTTGTGTTATTGTCCTACAATACAGCCATATTTGGTGACCTAAATTCCACCTAGTTCTCCATGTTTAGAATTTATTAGCTAGTTCTAGACTGTGTTTCTTCCCATTGAACTGCTTACACATATGGCTTGTAATCAAGGTAGGCTAAAGGACATGAGTTTGTCCAGGGTTCTTAAGCCCTTGCAGTAATTCCTGAAACAGTTTGAGAACTAATGGGAGCTTTAAAATTACAGAAATGCATTATTTTATAATAAAGTTGTGTAATAATTCTTAATCCAGACTTTTTAATGCTTTACACCATTATCATCCGTTGTTTCATTTGATATTTTGAAATATGTTTTGTTAAACTGGGTTGATTTTTAAAATGTGCAAAAATAATATGCTTTACAGGCTGAAGCCAGAAACACTTGAAGATGATCTTGATAAATATGCTGCAAGTGCCATGAAAATGAAGAAAGAAAAGGTTGATCTTAAAGAATTTTCAGCCTACTTGGAGTTTCCAGTTTCTCAGACATTAGAAAGTATGTTTGCACTTTTTGATGAGGTAAGAAGCAACACGAAGTTTGAAAATTTTACTACTTTGGTAAACTCCACTTTAGCCTACTTGTGTTTCAATTGAATTCACTGAGGTCTGATTCTGAGCATTTCACCATAGTATTTGCTTGTTGCACTTCCCTTTCAGCAAGGTAAGGGCACATATCATCAGCTAAGTAAAACATTCCTTCAGGTAGAACTTAAAAGGAGTATCAGCTGGACAAAAACTGGGGTTTTTTCTAGATGAAAAATATGAAGAGGAAGAAAGGATCAGGCTAGACCTCTGCTGCTGCTCATTGCAGCTGAATGCAGTGTCTGGTAGCTGATATTTCATTTACCTTTTAAATAAATAATAAATAATTACAAATAAACTTGTTCTTCTATGATGCCTGAAACGTAAAGGATCTTGGCAGATGAGCCAGTTTTTCGTTCCTCTGGCAATCAGTCAGAATGGGGAAATGATGATTATCTTTGCCTGGATGAGGTGCTGTCTGGACCAGGAGGTGGATATGTCCACAGTGTTCTCTCTTGGAGCAGATGTCATGTACTCAGGGCTTAAATTAGGGTGCATTGTCCTCTGGTTCTCTGGTTTTAACTTCAGCCCAGTGATTCAGATGGTTTAATGGAAAAATCTTAAATATGCAAGTGAAGGGTGACAGTAACAGTACTGTCTTCCAAGAATATTTAAACTATGACTTTTGACTGAGACTCTGAAAAGGACCTGCAGGGCTTTCACCCAGGTTCTTGTCCTCGTGTGCTTCCATTTCAGTGAGACTGTGTTTCTGTTGTGGCACATGTAACAATCTTTCCGAATAGTCTGCATTTTTAGCAACTGTTAGTTATTTATGAAAATTCTCAGACAAACTGCACTGTTTTGAGGGGAGGTTTTCCTTCACAGAATGAAGATGGCGTAATTGACATTCGGGAATTTGTCATTGCTCTGTCAGTTGTCTGTAAACCATCCAAAACTCTGGAAACAATTCAGTTGGCATTTCAGGTAAGCAGCATTTTCTTGCTCTATGTAGTTTACTTTTAGAAATTTTCAATACTGGCATTAGACTCAAAAAGGGAAAGTTTCCACATTCCCTTTTAATACTTAATTACATTTTAAAACAGTATTAATGGAAAGTTATATTAAGAGTTCATGTTAACAGGGAATGCATTGCAAGTGTAAGTTGTGTAAAATTACAGAAGCTTGCTGTTTGAAATCTTTCTTTGTAGAACTCTGATAGAATCCTTTGCAGCAAATTAAGTCTCAAACCTCAAGTCCTTTGTATTGATTCCTCTAAACAAACAGGCTATTGAGTTGTACTTACTAGTCTTAGAATGATTCAATCAAATCTAATTTTTCAAGTTAATAAGTATTTTTTAAAAATTCCTACATGTTAATAGAGATTATTTTTTTATCTCCTTTTTTCTTCTTGTTAAGATTTTCTTCCCTCTTAGTCTTACCATGTTTGTGTGGTGGTCCTGAAGTCTTTGTCCAGACTTGATGCTTCCCAGAAGTGTTCCTGATCTTGCTCTAGCCTCAGTGGTTTGTTGTAGCATCACCATAGATTGTTAATGCAAGCTTTCTGGGAAAGTGACAGCAGCAATGCTTAACCAATGGGTTTCTGACACCTTGATGTATTACTTTTCAATTAATTTATTTAATATTACTGTTTCAACATGCGAACTCTGCTGCATCCTGCATCATCTTTTCCCTTTGCTTGAATTCACATGGTCTTCAGTGTTACTGAAACTGAGAAGTGCTAAGTCTTGATGCTGTCTTCACTAGTGAATGCATGGAGCTGAGAACATTCAATTGCATGGTGCTACATTGCAGCCTTCTTTTCTGTGTAGCTGTTTTCAGGTTCTTCAGCATGACGACTTCACTACGTTTTGCTGAAGAAGGGAGGCTCCTGTGAATGCTTGGTGTTCACATGTATCATTCTTACCCTTCGGCCAGAATCCAATAAATTTGGCAAAGGAGGAAAGAGCAAAAAATTATTAGTTCCTACAAATACTAGAAATCTGCCACTAGTAGCTGCTGTTATCTACTTTTGCCTCTGAGGGAAAAGCAGACAGAAAAGTCTCTGTCCTGACTTTGTCCATTTCAGCTATAAAATGTCATAGAGAAATAGTCAGGTGCTGTTTGGTCAGCTCTGTGTCTTCAGACTAAAATGAACAAGTTTGAAGTAAACTTAAAGGGGGCCTTGGGGAAATATTTTTTTTTTTAAATTTAGCTGTCATGTTCCATAATGTCCAAAATCATTTTATCATTTGAGAGGAAGAAAGGCTCAGATAAGGTGGTTATTTTCTTTCTGGAAGCATCTGAAGTTAATAGAACTGTTTCTTAGGAAAATTTCTGTTCTTCCTTACCTGCTTCATTCTCCAACTCATAATATATAATTTTGAGTTGCTTTGTTAGTTACAAAATATAGTATTAGCTATAAAACTGCAAAGAAGCTTTATGCGTGGATTAAGAAGTGGAAGTACTCAGCAAGGGGAAGCAGGTGTGGCTCATTTTATCCTACTAGTGATGACTGGAAGAGTTACGAAAAGTCTCAAGCTGAGGAAATTTCGCTCATTCTAGGGGGGAAAAAAAAAGGAAAGAGAACCATTTTAATCCTTTCCTACCTCCTGTCCTGACTTCACATAAAATAAGTTATTCAGACAGCTTACCTGGAGCCATTGAAGGATCTAGCCAGTTCATGAGTGTATGACTTTGAACGGGTGCTGTCCTCTGCCTCATGCTACTTTTTGCTGTCATTTGCTTTCAGGAAAAGTGCAACATTTCACATAGCTACAAGTTTTCAAAGTGAAAGTGTTTTGTATACTACTGAAGAATTTGAAAAATAGTATCACTATATTGAGTTCATACAAAACTGGGGGGGCAGGGGAGTGAGAGATACACCTGAGGGCTGTGCTGCCACTGAGTGGGGTCTTCATAGGCTAGAGGGTTTGATGGGGAGAAACCTAATGAGGTTCAACAAGGGCCAGTGCAGCGTCCTGCACCTGGGGAGGAATAACCCCAAGTCCCAGCACAGGCTGGGGTCTGACCTACTGGAAAGCAGCTCTGCTGGAAAGGACCTGGGAGCCTTGGTGGATGACAAGTTGACAATGAGCCAGCAGTGCCCTTGTGAGATCCTGGGGTGCATCAGGAAGAGTGTAGCCAGCAGGTGGAAGGAGGTGATCCTGCCCCTCTACTCAGCCCTAGTGAGGCCGCATCTGGAGTGCTGTGTCCAGTTCTGGGCTCCTCAGCACAAGGAAGACAAGGAGCTACTGGAGAGGGTCCAGTGAAGGCCACAAAGATGATGAGGGGTGTGAAGCATCCCTTCAATGAGGAGAGACTGAGGGAACTGTTTAGTCTAGAGAAGAGAAGACTGAGAGGGGATCTCATTAATGCATGTAAATATCTCCGAGGTGGGTGTCAAGACAATGGTGCCAGGCTCTTTTCAGTGGTGCCCAGTGACAGGATGAGGAGCAGTGGCCATAAACTTAATCACAAGAAGTTCCACCTCAAGATGAAGAAGAACAACTTATTTACGTTGAGGGTAGCAGAGCACTGGAACATGCTTCCCAGGGAGGTCATGAAGTCTCCTTCTCTGGAAACATTCCAAACCCACCTGGATCTGCTCCTGTGCACCCTGCTCTAGGTGACCCTGCCTTGGCAGGGGGTTTGGACTAAGAGCAGCACTCCAGTGTAAGTGCTACCCCTTCCCTTCCAAACTGCTGAAGAAACTGAAGGCTGTTGTAAATCTTGTCAGTATGGTGTTTGTGAACCTCACCACCCAGCATTACCTGACGGCTTATTCTGTGAAAATGTAGCAGGTTTTATTAAAGAGATGTCTTGTGCTTTCCCCTATTCCTGTGAAACACTGGGCAGGTTAGGTGCTAGGGGTGGCAAAGGCAGGATTCCTGATTTGAGCATATGATGTCTTCCATGGAACTTCAATATTTTTATTTCCCTAAGGTGTGCTGTCTCATGACAACAGCTTCTGCTTGTGTGAAAAATACATACTTATGCCTGTTTTGTTCAATCTCATCAGTTCCCACCTTCTCTATGATGTAGAGAAATTAAAAGGAAGTTTCCAAAACAGCACTTTTTACATGGTTTGATATTTGCAGTGTTGTCGTGCTTGAAAAGGAGACAGTAATGTTTCAAAAACTCTTCTCTCTCACTTTACATTGTACAGGCAAATTGAGTTATTTTAAGGAAGCTTAAGGAAGCTGAAGCTGTATTTGGTACAGATGTTTTGAAGTATTCAGGTCCATTTCTCAGGGAAAAACAGTGCACACACTACAAAGATGGAATGAAACTAGGAACATTTATTCTTAGTTATCAATCTGTCAGTAGTAAAGCTAACTCCTTCTGTGAGGTAACTCTTTAGGATGTAAGATTATGCAAATTATTGTTTTCTAGAATAAATTCTTGTAGAAAATTATATTCCCATCACTGGTATAAGGGGTAGGATTCTCCTGATTAATACCATTTAGGTACAGGCATTTTTTGCCAACTGGCTTTTGGATTTTGGTCAAAGGAATCTTGAGTTTTACATCTGACCAAGTGGAAATGGTATCTGATTTAGGCTGACCTAAATATATCTCCAGATATCACAGACTGTCTTGGAGTTTAGGCACGTAGCTCAGTGGACTGAATATTATTCTCAGTTATATATTTGCAAAACATGTTAAGTGTTTGACAGTCTGGTTGCTGAATATCACTGTAATTCCAGTGGCTAGGCATGTAAACATAGGATTTCTTTCTGAATATAGCAAGCTTTACTTTCTAAGCATACACAGTTGAACTGATGATGATCTCTTTTACCCAGACTAATCTGAAATCCTTAATATATCACATCAGTCTGAGAATGACTAGAATTTCTAATACCAAATTTTTATTTTGCTTTACTTCAGTGTAGTGCTGTTCATAGGAGCTGGCATTCAGCTTTGCAATGATTTATCTTGCTGTCTTGATTCATAGCTGTACCAGTCAGAAAGTGGAACTATAACAGAAGAAGATTTAGCTCATATTCTGAAGACTGCCATGGGTGTGTCACAGATTGATGTTACACATCTTTTTAGAGCTGTAGATGAAGAAGAAAAAGGAAAGATTACATATGGTAAGTATTCTAACTGCATCTGAACTGTCACAAAATATCAAAGTTGCCTGCACTCACAATGATAAACAAAGAAGTTGCATTTTTATTAAATGCTACCTTTTTTAGTTGGCTTATTGACTTCAGTACTGATAAAAGCACTGCAAACAAAGTAAATTTACATTTTTAAAATGAGTTTCAGCTTTGGTATCATGCCATGTTTGCATGTTTTCAGTTTTCCCTTCCACATTAAGTCACATAGTAAGAGGATTGGCTCTTTCAACATACTCTGTTCTGTGACTTCCATGTATGTGAATATGTATTTTTAACGAAAGCTACCTTAGCTCTGTCCTGTTGTTTTGTCTCTTATGTCTGGGAGCAGGAAATGAGGAGGTTAACCAGGCTGCCTATTCTGTAGCCTGTAGGTGGAATGGAGGTGAGAAAGTTGCATTTGAAAAATGGAGACCTGGGTGAATAGATTGTGCTGGGAGTCAGAGTACTTGTGTGTTACTTCAGATTCTTCGTTTTATGCAGTAAGGTTCTAAATTTAGTTGTATGATTTAAGTATGAACTGAGTTGTTGATAGCCAACATATTATGTATCTCCAGCAGAGGGGCTTATGACATACCCTGTTCTAATTGTTTTTCCCTCAGGATAATCAGTATGTATTTAATTTGTAAAAATCTTACAAATTAATACATCAATGTTAGTAAATCATAGTTTCTACTCTAGCAATTCCTGTGTTTTAATCATACAATATGTATATAGGTCTTCAAATACACAAGTATTTTAGTTACTGGAATGAGTATCATTGCCACTGTCCTTTTTCCTTTTTTCCTGTGTCTTCCCTCCTTGGTTCCTGCTGCCCTACCCTGTTCCTTTCTGTGCCTCTCATCTGTCACATCCCCAGTATTTCCTGCCTGTCACTGTTCCTCCTTGTTTTCCAACTCATATATGCAGTGACTCAGCTCTTCTCCCCACCTCCCAGTCACCAGCTTCAAAAATACCAGCACAAATCTTAAGCTGGTAAGCATGGAAGAACTCTAATTTTAGCACATTTCGTTGTTTGAGAATATCTAAATTTGTTGTCATGTACATGTGAACTCAGACCAGGTCATGTGAGTTACCACAGAATTAATATTTTAATGCTCATCTTTAGTGGTTGCATTTAATCTGCACTTCTTCCCTAAGTGGTCATCATATGTTCCCATCACAAGAAAATCTGGACCACCAAGCCACAGCAGTGGCCACTGGAGTGCTTGGCTCTCGTTTTCACTACTTTATTTCCTGTAGTCAAGAATAGTCTTTTGTGAGGCAACACAAAGTAGGCGGTAGGATGGTGTTCACATAATTTCTTTGAAACTTTCCTTAGTGCCCTTTCTGAGAGAAGTGCTCATTTTATAATAGAAACATGTCATTTTAACATATCTGGAAGTTTAACAGTGAGAGTAAATATCCAATTTATTAGAGTAGAGAATTAGAATTTGCAAATAAACTTTTGGTATTGCATTTATGTCTTGAAAGTTCCTGCCATAAGTATGCAACCTCTTGCCTTCCCTGAGAATATGTGGAACTTCACACATGCTCAATTTGTTGCACTTATTTACTAAAAAGGAGAGGTGAAAAAACTTGCAGACTACGCGGTTCTGAAGATACTGTCCAGACAAGTGCTGAGAAATCAAAACATTGTGTCTGGTGGAACTGATGTTACTTTGGATACACACAGCAGAGGTCTACTGACAATCTCCTTTGTAGAGTGTTGGAATTTAAAGCAGGAATATTAAGTCGAGTCTTACTTGTAAGAACAAAAGATAAAATATCTAAAGTATCAAACCTAAACTGCTGGCCATACAGTGGAGTCCTTGAAGCCACAGATCTCATCCCACAGGAAAAGCTCAGGTTGCAGGTAAACAGAATAACCGATAGCAAAATCAAGATTGTGTAACTAGATTGGTAATCGTGAATCTGAATTATTGGAAATCTGGATTTTTGTTGCCTTTGAAAGCACACTGGTTGCCAAAGATCTATGTATCAGTTCTCATAACAGTGTGCAGTTGTCTTAGTTGTTCACATACACTTTGATTGCAATGCTTATCCTTTTAGTCTAATATAGACAGAGGCAAGATTTTATCAGTCCTAAGATGTGATTCTGGAGAGTTTGAATAGGTTCTCTAGGAGGGCATCTCAAATTCTAGGAAACTCTTCACCAGCTCTTGATAGAAAATTCAGACTGTGAAAGTGTTCTGAAGACTGCCTGGCTTGCTGTAACCAGAAAAAAAGGGGAACAGGCCATATTTGGAGTATCTGTATGGATGAACAATCAGAGAAGGACAAATTATTTGCTTAAAATGATTATGTATTAACCACCGGATTATCCTAATTAGTTACTGTACAATAAGGTAATTATGTAGCTGAGTGGAAACAAAAACTAGAGGAGATTCATGAACACACAACTTCCAGGAGGAGCAGCAAGTAGGGTGGGAACACCAGGAGGGTGTTTCAAGGGTAGGAAAAAAACCTCTTGAAGTTCTTGTAGTACATACGCATATATAATACAAAGATATAGACATGAGTCCTAACTCCACTTTAGATTCGTTCTGTATGTCTCTTTGCTCTTAGTGGAGGTGGGAAGCAAAATCACCTTTCTCCCCAAGTTAATGACTGAGGTGATCTTTTCCTTCATTCTAATGTTTCACAGTTGCTTTTAGTTTGAGCTCCAAGGTGAGGCCTGTGATTAGAAGTAATGCTGGAATAGCTGGTTCTTTCTACATCACCTTGGTTCACGTTTCTGATGAATGAGGCAAATGAGATTCCACGCACTTTTCATTGCACTCTGCTGAGTACAACTTTTATAAATATTCCTTAATATCTTCAGGACTTATTTCAGCAGGAGTCAAAATGTCAACTTACGGAGATCTATCCAAAATGTTACCCTGTTCAATTCAAGTCCTCCCTGGAAACAGAGGTTGTTCATTTAGATCCAGTACTGCTAAAACATTGAGGGATGGATCCTCACAGAATTGTCAGGATGATGATTTGGATATAAACTATTTGTAACTGTGTGAACAACTGCTTCAAGGGATTTTTCTGAATTTGTTTTCTGAAAAAATACTGTAACTTCTTGAGGAATTACTTAGACTGGCATCTACAGTAAAGAGTCCAGTCTTTCCCATGTTTAATGTGACTGTAAGAGCATCTTTGGTGCTGCTGGTTGAAATCTTTATACTTGTCTTAGTTGAGCTAAATATTAGAATGACCTTTCCCAAGAAAAAAAGGCAATTTTTCATGGTCATTAATATGATGCACACATTGTATGTGTTGTTACGAAAAACAGTACATCCTTGGGATGTGCTTAAAGCATCCATACGAAAAAAGGGAATGCTTTCATGGTCCTGCTGCAGGCCAGACCCAGTTAAGGTTAAGGCTGACAGCTGATTGCTGTCTCCTTGTTAGCTGCAGAAAAAGAATATAATCAATTGGTTTTTCTGATGAATCAGTTTGCCCTCAAGTGTTTCTAATATGTCTTTGCAACTACTACCACTGTTAAATATATTAAATGTAAAAAAGTCCTACGTTTCCGTCTTGACAAAGGTTAGATAAATCAAATTCTTTGCTGTGAGATTTTTTTTTTAAAGTTGAACTTGCATCAAACGCTGTCAAAAGAAACATCTTTGCTGTATGCATTTTCAGATATTTTGGATTCCCCTTTCCTTATGAAGACTTCATCATTTATATGATCTATCAGCCTGTTGTACATAGAGGTTTTTCAACATAGATGGCAGTGTTGGTTTTCATGACCTAAACTTCATCAACTTTTGTTGAAGTTATAGGTCCAGAATACTTTAGATCCATATAAACTGTGGGTAAAGCATGCCCACTTTTTTGTTAGTGGAAGGATAAAGTTATGTTTATTGCCTTCTCCCCACCTATCCCGTTGCAACAGTTCAGAGGCAGGGTTGCCCTGCAACTTCAGTGCCCTGTGAGCCATATGGCATTCCCTTGCCCTTTGCAGTATTGAAAAATCATGTCATCTCAAATAGTGGCAGAGAGGGACAGCTGCAGTGGTTCCCTTCTTCCATACCAGCCCAGTTGTAGTAGGAGGAACTGGGCTTCACTCCTTTAAAAGGCTTCTTCAGGTGTCATCTGCTCTGTGCTCCAGGGAATTCACAGCACTGTCTGATCATGAGCTCTTCTGGGATAGCGCAGTGAATTTGAGTGGGAGGTGTGAGATACACTGTAGGTGACTGAATTAGTGGAAACATTCACATCCAGATTTTTCTAGTGTCAGTTTACGTTATAAGAATAGCTTCTTGTTGCTTGGATCCTTTACAGTGTCTTGTGTTTAAATCATGTCCCAATAAAGTCATATGGGCAAATTGAGACAAAGTTTCAAAGTCTGACTTTTAACACAAAATGTTACTTCTTGATGTTAAGGTTTCCCCAGTCCCCCAAGAACTAATCTGGCTCTTCTTATTAATGTATTGTTATCCAGCATTAAAATCAGGAGTTTTTTCATGTGTTATAAATTATCTCCTCAATATTATTCTCTAAAATATTGGGACTTTTGAAATGCTTTCGAAGGCAGAAGGCAGCAACAACAGCTGCTGTTAGCTTGAAGCAAACTATGAGTGCAAAGCATTAAAGGGCATGTTTGCAAAAGAGTTTTAAGAATTCAAGTAATGACTGCTCTTGATGTTCAGTGATCTTCAGCTGGAGGGCTTCTGTACTTCCCCAGTGAATAGTGAAATGCTATGTCAGGGCATATGGTGCTCATCATGCATTTTAATGCAAATCTGAGCCTGTTTGCCCCTTCATAGAAGCTAAGCTCTGGCCTGAAGTGTTTTCAGAGGGCTTAGATAACTCTTTGCAGCATCTCAGCTCTGCGGATGTGGTAAACTTATGCTGAGAAGCTAAAACAAGCACTGGGGATAGCATTATGTTAACTGCTGCTATTTTTCTCTAAAGAAATCATGTGATTATATATGTGTAAGTATTCAAATTTAGCATCCTTCTGTTTCAAAGAGCTGATTCTCTGCAACAACAATTTTTTTTTTTTAGATGACTTCTACACATTTGCTGAGTTGCACCCACACTTTGCAGAAGACTATCTCTATGCTGATCAGATGGGAGCTGAGAGCAGCTTGGAGACTTCATCTCTTTCTGCTCCTAATGGTATCTGTACTGACTTCAGCCCTGACAGCGCTGGAGATAGAAAGAAGCCCCTGCAGAAGAAATTGAATTAACACTACAACTATTACCTTCCTCTCCTGGTGAGAGGATTGTATTTTCTTGGGATTTTCATAAGTCACTCCAATTATACAGCAAACACCAGTTTTGTGTGTGAAAGTTCTACCTTAATACCATCCTTTGAATCGTATGTGCTATATTTAACAACATGTTCCAGGTTACTTTGGGAAAGGTATTTTTATTTTTTTGAAAAGGTCTTTGAAAGGCGAAAATGTGAATGTGCTTCATTATTAATGTTCGTATTTAAAAGGAAGCGGCACAAGTTATTTATATTCCATTGGCTAGTTCCATGTACAAAGTGTCGCACAAACTGTGCATGTATAAAGAAACTGTAGCTACTATGGTGTAAAGTGCACTTTGGTGATTAGTGTTTTCCCTAGTTATGGGAATGTTTATTTGGGGCCAAACTTTGCTGTCCATATCTAAATAGTCTTGTTGATTTCAGTGGGATTATTCTCTTGAGCAAGGCAAGCATACTTTGGCCCTTTGTTTTGGTTTCAGTGAACAGTTTGGAAACAGTAATACAAAAACTTGCTAAGGGTTACTTTTTATTTTTATTGTTGAATGACAAAATTGTTTCCCTTTCCATGGTAGAATGAAAAGGAAAGGCTCCTTATCCCTCACCCCAACACTTTTCTACTGTAATCTTCCGGATGCAATTAAACATGAATTCTTTCCAAACTGACATGCCACATACTGTTTGAAAATCCATAACTGAACTGTTTGTGCTTTTCTCTTATAACCGATTCAAATCATGTCCACACAACACTTTAATGAGAGACGTTTACACAGCTATATTTGATTTAGATTTATCAGCAATCACAGGTTTCTTTTGTAGCAAGCCTACAGATAACATAGCATGGAACCCATCATGAAAACTTTGGTGTATCAACACAAATTGGAAAAGGTTGCAGTCACTTCAGAGGCCAAGCCAGCAACAAGTTGCAGAACAGCCTGAAGAAGTGTTAGTTAAATCTCTATAGCAACATTACATATACTTCACAGAACATATATGAATCTTAGAATAGTTTAGAACTGTTAAAAAAAACCACCACACTTCTATTAGTAATACTTACGTTTCCTTTTGGAAAGCCAGATGCCTTAACTACTACTGGAGGTCTCAGAGAACAATCTAGATTATTATAAAACCACAGAGCTTCATTGATTAGGAAATGTGATAAAAGCCTCAAGGAGTAGGAAGGAGGACTCTGTCACAAAATAACTGTGATGGCAACGCTGCTTCCAAACAAACAAAATATCTCTCTAGTAATCTCTGACTAATATTGTAGGGCTGTGCTAAAATATGATGGGTTTGTGATTGGAAAACTGTTGAGATTTGAGTCTTCCTCAAAGGAATTTAAAACTGGATTTGAAAAGGAGGAATTTTAGCAAAGGAAGTCTGTTTGTACCAAATGCTTTTATAACTTTTTTGAGTAGCAGGAGGTGTTTTAAAGCTCATTAGGGTATTGGAATGTGTCCTTAGAAATCCCTAACCGTATGTGACAGGTCTCCAAACTGGAACTGGCTTTAATAACAAGGGTGGGAGGAAAAAAATGTAAGAAACATGCTTTATGGGGGTATGTGGAGGTAATAATTAAATTTTTGATTTATCTAGGTAACAAAAGCCAAGCTGACACGGAGGCAGCTCACTGGGTGGCAAGATTTGAATTAAAACTGATCATGAAAAATAGGAGAAATGGATTGAAAAAATAAGGCGTATGAGAAAGTACACTTAAGTAGGAATAGTCAGCTGCACAGAGGGGGGAGTGGGTATTAGTGTGTTGTATCTTGAGGCAGGGGTGGCATAGAGTATGTCAAACTGAGCACTGTTAACTCATTGCTGCAGCAAAGATGCTCGTGATAGAGGGATGCATCAGCATGTGGCCCGTGAGAAGCAGGGTGGTATTTCTGTGTTACCAAGATATGATAACGTCTTACCTGAGGTACCTGTTCATACTGGGGCACCTCAGAGAGATGGGGTATAACTGGATAAAGTCTGGAGGACAGAAAGTACTCAAAAAAAGAGATCAAAAGTGTCCTTTAATCCAAAGAAGAGAAGACTGAAGGAAGGTGTGAACAGTCTTCAAATATGGAAAAGGTTGCTAGAGAGAAAATAGGAACACTCTTCTCCACAGGGATGGTAGATACCAGCTATTAATTGAAAAGGCAAGTTAAGCATTAGGAAAAGTCTCTTAAAATACATTTAGTTAAGCTAAGGAGAAGGGTTATTCCAGGTGGGGTGAAGTGCCTGCCTTCCCTCACTGGAGGTTTTGAAAACGGAGAAGACAGCTGAGATAGAGACACTTGATTTTGTTGATAATGCCCCAGGGTCACAGGGAGATGTCCCTAAGGTCTGTTTTCTGTAATTATACAGTATGTAAGGGAAGGCAGGTGTAGTCTGGGCATATTGCATCTCTACAAGACTATGACACATGGCTCAAGCTGGCTATCTAAGATTTTTATCTTTTGCTTTGTATGAGAGCTTAGGAATTTGATAATTTCAGAATGCAGAGAAGGAAAGAGACTTCCCCAACACGTGTCTGAAAAGACGAAAAAGGTAAGCATAGAATCCTGTGGACAACTTTGAAGCTCCAAAGGAAGAGATACTCTGCCCACATCTGTGAAAGAGCAAAGGGAGCTGCTTGAAGTTGGCTGAATATGAGTGTGTCTAATTTGCACATGTGGTGTGGGTAACTTGGGGGTCTGTTTTATGAAAGCCCATAGGTTCATTGGCTTCTTTTTTTTTTTTTTTTATTTGTGAGATGTTTTGTAATTGTGGTGAGTATAAGAGCTGTACTTGTGTGCCCCTAAGCTGTACAGAGTGCATTGAAGGGTACTTGCAGCCTGCAGTAGATGGGCCCTTAAACAGGCACCACATTCTGTGGTGAAGAGGCACTGAAAGTCCTGTGCACCAGCGAGCTCAGTCCAGAGCTGCTGTGGGAGAAGGCTGGTGACCAACACAAGTCACAAGCAAGTATTCTGGGATTAAAGCTCATTTTAAAAATGGTGGGTTAAATCATTTTTAAAAAAAAGGCATAAGACAGATTCTGGAAGCAATGGTGATTCTCCCTCTTTTGAGAAGTTACTGAATGAGAGGGAGACATAATAGGACAAATGATAGGATGAAGGATCAGCCTGCATGGAAACATTGTTAGATCACACATCATGTCACAAAAACTGAGATTTATGAATATAATTCCACTGTAGAATATAACATTAGACTGCCTTATAGTGAGAGAAAAGCCACATAACCACAGGGTGGTGAACTCAGGATCATGAGGGCTGAGACCTGTAACACGTGGCATGACTGCAGCAATATTAGTTACAACTCATCCATCAAACTCCAACTGCAGAAGTGTTCCAGTAGTTCCCAGTGAGAACCCTTTTTAGAGGCATCTGACTGTGGAGCAGCTGGTTTGTGACTGTCAAGTTTCAGTGACTTGCTGCAAAGTCAGAGTAGAAGTGAAAACTTCCTTTCCCCTTCACCAAACATTGACATGTAAATGCTTTCCATTAAAACATTACTGATTTTATAGGCAGATTGTTATACTTGAACAGGTAGTATCAACAGCCCCTAAATTTACAAAGAGACATATTCAGAAATTACTTCGGTTCTTTGCAACTATTTAACTTCAGAAATTATCCTTACACAAAAAACGCAGGGGTGTGAAGGCATTTGACATTTTTGATGAGCATTTTTGTACTCTTACGTAACATTGCCATCCCTTGCCAATAGAGCTCTTGCATCAACCTGAATTTTTACATACTGTATGAGATACCCAGCCAAGGCTGGCTATCTCTTATGCCTGAACAAGTATTTAAAGTTACACAGAAAACCACAAAATCCAAGATACCTGAAGCTTTGGGGGGTTGGATTGGTTTTTTTATTGCTTCATTTGTATTTTTTTCAAACATAATGAAGTCCCACTAAAACCAAACAAATGTTTAGTAGGTACAAAGCATGTTTAAACCACTGTCTCTAGCACAGTATGGCAAGTGTTATTACAGGTTTTTTTGGGGAGTCTGTTGCTGTAGCAGATAAAGCACTTCATAGGAAATCTGTAAGTCTTATGCAGAAACTAGTCTGTACACTTAGTTTTATATTAATTAATGACTATATGTTTTGATGCATTTATTGTAGCTAGAATGATCTCAGTGTGACAAATAGCAAACAGACTTGTGTGTGTTTGCTAATCCCATTCTGAAGGTATAAATCCTTAGGTCACAGGGGTTGAAAGGGACACGTGTGCAGTAGGGAAGTGATGCAACCTCTCAAGTGACACAGCTGCCGGAAGTAAATAGCTAAATGTCACACAGAGCTCCTTATTAATATGTTCATGCAAGCTGAATACCTTTGTTAGCTAGTTTAGGCATTGGGCTGGTTGGAGTATTTTTGTATTCATAAAATGCAGTAAGCATTTTTCTGGAAAAGTCATTGTTGCATTTCAACATCTGATAAAATTTTGAAGGAGGTGTGGTTTTATTTATTTGTGAGTTCCCTGATAAGTCCATCTTCGGTATTGCCATTAAATTATTCTTCCTACTTTTATATTACCATGTGGTAAGTATAGCTTCTCATGTTAACTATTTTAGTCACCTTCTGCTCTCTGCTCCTTCAAAAATAGCATTCTCATTAAAAGACTCTTATTAAAAGAATTTTTTAAAAAACAAACAAAAAAACCCCACCCTGACTTAAAGAATACTAGTTGCAGAACTCTAGTAGCATGTACCATAGATCCTGTGGTCTCAGGAAAAAAAAAACCTGTAAGCACAGTTTTGCATATGTTACAGGACTAAACTAGGCTGGAGAGAAAAAAAAGTTCTGATTAAAAGCTCTGACTAAGTTTAATTTTTCTTTAGGTCAGAGTGTGTCTCATAAGACTTTCTGAAATGTTGCATTTTACTTAATGTGAAGTCTCTGGTTTTTTCTCTAGCAAAGCTTTCATGAGTGCTCTAGAAATAAGAAATGACAAATACACTGGCCAAGATTTCTATGTTAATAAAACTCAGATTTGGCTCCTAAAGCTGTACTGAGGCACAGAGGTTCCCTGTGAATCAGGCACTTCAAATAGTTTGCTACTTTTTAGGTATCTGAACCTCAGCTGATTAGGAAAACTTAAATTAACAAATTATTCTCAATAGATCATTAAGAAAAAAAAAGGAAGAATACAAGATGGAAAGTAAGAGTTATCAGTGCCATTGATAATTAGATATTAATTAGATTATTAATTGATCAGTCCAACAAAACTGCAAAATCTGTTTCACTTATGAGCAGGAAGGTAGACATGGTTATTCAGGTAATTTTGCTATCCTGACTAGGTAGAATTTAAGCCAGGTGGTCTTTAGTCAGAGGATGATTTCTTGAAGGTGCTGCAGCATCCCAATAATGGCTTGGTCACTGGCAGTGTAGAAAGTGAGACTTCATCTTCTCACCCTGCCTTTTTCTTTGAATTGTGGAGAAAAGTATTCAAACCATGACAGGAACTCTGTAAGATCTCCTTACAGGTACAAACCCTCCAGCACCACCTCAGAGGTACAAGCAATCATTCTGGTACAGTTATGGTGGTGAATTGGGTATACAACGTTGGTCACCAGCACCTTGTGGTCAAACCATGTATAAATGGTAGTACTGAGGTAAAACTACTGAGAGAACACGGCAGCAAACAGGGCATCCTTTAGTTGTGCTTTGGTCTCTGAGTATTTCCTGCATCTCATAGTGCTCAAGTCAAGACAGTTTCTTTCTCTAGGAAACATTTCAGGTTTCTTTGAAGATAATAAATACTTCGACTTCTTCAAGTGGAAGAGTGATTTCTTTTGTAGAAAGCAGCTTCTTTTTTCCCAGATGGTGTGAGGTGCTTTATTGTGTGCAGTGGGATTAAACTGAAGTGGGTGATACCAGGAGAGCAGAGGATGTAAGAGGCTTATAAGATAGAGGGTTTGTGTTTCTGTGAGATATGCTGAGACATTTCTGCACCGTAGTTGGCACTGCCTAGATTGTCTTGCAATTCATAATGCAAAATAATTTTACTAGTTGTGTGGTGGCAGTGGCTGTTTATTCCATTTTCCTTAGCAGGGTGCCAGAGCAGAGTACTCCTGTGCAGGCCGACTTTGGGATATATAGATGTTTTTGCCGTCTTAAAATGATCAGTCTCTGGGAACAGAAACAGTAGAAACACCTTAGCACTGGTTGCACCTCAGTAAGTTATTCCTGTTACTTAACTTAGCTTTTTGGGGTACTTTTTTTATGAACACAGTTATCATGCTGCTTTATTCCCAGCTAAGTTGTACAGAGCCATATGAACATCAGAGCTCACTTGAGATAGCGTGGGGATCTCAAAAAAGGTGCTGAATGATAATCTGTTTGGTATAGTGTTACATTTCAGATTTTTCACTTTGACCAAAAATGTCAGAAGCAAGAGGAAACAAGTCATAATGACTTCTGTAATACTCTATTTTTATACTATCAATGGGGTGTTATTTAAGAGTGCCAGTTCTGAGCCAAAGTCAGCTGGAGAAAAATCAGGCTGAACTTCTGATCCCGAACCAGCAAGTAGAAAATCCCATCCATGCCCAGCATGGCAGCAACGTTTTCACTCTGCAGCTGGCCTTTTCCCACAGTAAAGATCTTTTTTGCCTCTTGGGCTGCTGAATTCATTTTCCTGTATCCCCAGTTCTTGCTTGTGCTGTCTGTTCTTTGAAAGTTTGATGCAGCCGGAGGGAGACCCCGCTGCCTCTTAAGCTGAAGTGACATTCATGGGACTTTTCTCCCTGAGCTGGGAGCAGCAGGTGAATATTCAAGTCATGTTCTGGTAATGCTACCCAAAACTAAAAGCCCATGTACTCTTTTAGCTCGTGCCTGCCATTAGGTGCTGAACTGCTTTTTCTTTTCATACACTTCAACCATTGCAGGTGTGTCCAGGTGACAGCAGGTCAGAAAGAGCTTATGAGATTTTCCTTGTCCCTGTGAGCAACAAGAAATTAAATTTAGAAGTATTAGAAGTTTACAGTGCAACCTTAAATTGGATTGACTCCTGACTCGCTATATATATCACTTTCAGTGTGAGCCTGTTCACTTCCATGTTCCAAATGCAGGATCTATAAATGTGATTGCAAACAAAGCCTCCTCATGGATACTGAAGAAAGCTGACGCTCAGACGCTTTTCATCCTACCATGGTACTGGAAAGGAAATACATCTGACAATAGGTTGTTTCTAAGTCTATGAATGTATATGGGGAAAACCCAAATACATGTCTTTTATTCACTACCCAGCATGAAGACAATTTTGTATTTTAAATGCTAAAGAAATAAACTTTGAAAGATCTTTTATGGCCTAAGTATATATTTTTTGTCCTATGTTTTCTTTTATAATGAACTTCAAGGAAAATATTTCTTATATTTCAGAAAGGACATTTAGGTTAGCCAGTGCTGTATTTTCCAGACAACAAAAGCAGTTTTAAAGTAAACATCTAAAAATGAAATTGTATTTTTAAATACGTGAATTAGAATTCCTTTAAGTTAAACATGTCTCCTTAGCAATTGTATATACTTAGACAAAAAGCAAAACCATTGCAGCCTTTTGTCTCTATAGTTGTTTGTGTTTGGTGATTTGTTTATATTGCCTTTTTGGATTGCTCTAAGGGTATTAAGAGTAAGCAATGTAAATCAGCAATGTCAGAAATAGAAGTAAATTTCTTTAGAAGTAATAGACTTTGTTTCCTGGAAGAGGACCAAGAGTAAGTATCAGCTAACCTTGTATTATGTACTATACTACTTCAGTGTTGCAGCATTGTGCTGAATTTGACATCTGTTCAATGGGACCACTTTCTAAACCTTTTTGTAATTCCCAGCATCTCTCCAGGTGTGTGAGACATTTCTAATTTGATCACAGGTACTAGTTCATATTTTTTTGGAAAAATAAAATTAAATAATCAACAAGCTGTGAAATAACTCAGAAAAAAAAAAGTTTTGATCTCTATTGTTGAACTTGCATTGAGGCTATCATTTTTATATTTTAGGGAAAAAATGATTGCTATGGTTTTGAACACTTGAAACTTTAAATGCAAAACCAAAAAAGTTAACACTGAAATGATCACATTTTGGAATTTTCTTGTACTGCTACTGAATTCAAGTTAGGCACTGCCATGAAAAGGATGCTTTTAGCTGGAAATCTGTGTTGACAGAGCAGGAATCTGTTTTGTAGGGACTTACTTGTGAGGTATCATGTGGTTGTTCCCTCAGTGGTACAACTTCTGTTCTTGACTTCAAGGCTGCTTAAACAGACCTGGTGTGTTCAAAGAAAAAAAAGCTTTTTATTATAAGAGCCCTTGGATGTGCAGTGTAAATCTGTAACAATATATAGTGCTACTGGATAATAATGATCTGAATGCATATTTTCTGCTGTAAATTTCCCTCACGTGGCTCCAGTGATATGTGTACATAGACTATTACCTTTGCACTGAACTGACTGTACTTCATAAAATGAAGAGCAAAAACAAATAATGTACTAAAGATGACCATACCTTGTGGCTCCAATTGTGGAAATACTTTTGCAGAACAAAACGTATAGCTTCAGTGTTACAAATTTGATTTTTATATTTTTTATTAACATGCATGGAAGACTAAGGATAATATTTTTTAAAAATTAACTTGATTTTGTACATTTTTTCAATGTTTAAAACGATATGATTTACCATTACCTCTGAATGCCAGTGATCAGTAAATTTTTAAAGGAAATACCTCAATTCGAGCACTCTTCTCTTGTTACTTGTCTGATAGGTTAAAATGGACTATAGGGTGTGATGAACTGAGCATATGATGTAGGTGCTGAAACCGTGCTATAGAAGGTGTAAGATGATTTACTGAAAGGGACCTAAATGATACATGACAAGTGTTGAGTGCAGTTACACAGTCATGGCTCATTCTGCCCAACTGGATATTTTCCTCATGAATGGCTTGTAAATTGAATTTTCAGCGTGAAGCCAAATTAAAAATGAAACAAAAAATATTTGGTTTCCTCTGAATTTTTTTTTATTTTTTTAATAAATAACAGAGTTTACAATAAGGGAAAGGATACAAACCATAATTGTGAGTAAGACTGAGTCTGTATATGTTTAGGCTCGCTTTGTTGATGTGTGTTCTCTGTGTCAGTGTGTGTAGGAAAACAGTGTTTGTTTACCTGACAGCTGGGAGCATGAAATACAGGGGTTTAAAGGGGGAGGGAGGGGTGAAAAAAAGAGAGAAAGACAATATCCCTCTGTGACAGCGATATTGGCTGCAGTTCTATTTTGTGTGCCTAAAGAAGAATGTTGAAAGATCAAAAAATATTCAGAAAAGGCGCTCCAGATTTTCAGAGCATAAGTCTGTTTAAATTAGAGTCAAGCTGCTCTGGCTACCTTTTTTTTTATCCAGGAAACAGACAAGAAGGGACCCAACACTCAAGACACCTATATACCTGAGAAATTGATAATGGAGGGTGGAAAAAAGGCATCCCCTGAGGTCCAGTGGGTGTAAGCTGAACCATTAATATGAACAGTATCAAGAATAAAAGTGAAACACTGGGGAAACTCGCAGGAGAAATGACAGATATTCAGCATGGTAGGAAGATTTCAAGGGAAGATTTCTTAGTATTTTTCTTAATGTTAATCTCTAATTTCAAGTGATGGAATTGTTGTGGTTAACCTCAGCTGGCAACTAAGTATCACACATCCGCTTGCTCACCCTCCCCCCACCCCTGGTGGGAAGAGGACAAGAACTGAGGAAAAAAAAGGAAGAAACCTGGGGGTTAAGATAACCGTTTAATAGTTGAAATAAAATAAGATAAAATAATAAGGAAAAGGGTGACAACAAAGAGGAATAAAACCCAAGAGAAACAAGGTATGCCCAACATAACTGCTTACTCCCCTCTGACCAATGCCCAGCCCCTCATCGAGCAGTGATCAACCCCTCCCAACAACTCCCCCCAGTTTATATACTGGGCGTGACATTCTATAATACAGAATATCCCTTTGGACATTTGACATTTTGACATTTTGACAGTTTGGGTCAGCTGTCCTGGACATGCTGCCTCCCAGCTTCTTGTGCAGCTCCTCACTGGCAGACCATGGAACACTGGAAGTCCTTGATTTGGGATAAGCCCTGCTGAGCAACAACCGAACCATCAGTGTGCTACCAACACTATTCTCATGCTAAACCCAAGACACAGCTCTGCACCAGCTACTAGGAAGAAAATGAAGTCTATCCCAGCTGAAACCAGGATGGGTGTGGATGCCCTTCACCTACCCAAGCGTTTGTTTTCTCTCATCTGTGTTGCCAGGAAGTTCCTGGTTGTGCCACCTCGCTGAGCTGTGGAGCAGTTATCTGTAACCCATGCTTGGGCCTCTTCTGCCCCTGAGTGCCCTCTGCCCAAGCCTCTCAGCTGAGGCGTACTTGAACTAAGTACTCACATCATCACTTTCTTCTGGTTGACCCATGCACAAGCAGACATGTAAGGACCACAAGAAACATTTCTTTTTCAATCCAAGCACAGGGCCTGGAAGAGCCGTCCCAGCTCCCTTGAGGGACAATGTTTGGTAGCTCAGACATATGAGAGCAGAGTGTGGCTGGCTGCTTGGCAGTCGTGCTGCCCATGGGCTGCTTCCTCAGCTGATGAATGGACACCAGACCCTCCCCTTCTTCTGGGTTCTGCCACCACCCTTCACTGGTTGCTCCTGTTCACAGAATCAGAGAATATACTGAGTTGGAAGGCACCCACAAGGATCACTGAGTCCAGCTCCTGGCCCTGGAAAGGACACCCCAAGAGTCACACCATGAGCCTGAGAGCATTGTCCAACTACTTCTTGGACTCAGGCAGCCTTGGTGCTGTGACCACTCCCCTGGGGAGCCTGTTCCAGTGCCCAACCATTCCCTGGGTGAAGAACCTTTTCCTAATATCAAATCTAAACCTCCCCGAACACAGCTTCAGGCCATTCCCTCGGGTTCTGTCACTGGTCACTAGAGACAAGAGATCAATGTCTGCCCCTCCTCTTCTCATGAAAAAGTTGTGGACTGCGATGAGGTCTCCCCTCAGTCTCCTCCAGGCTGAATAGACCAAGTGACCTCAGCCACTCCTCATACGACTTCCCCTCAAGGCCCTTCACCATGTTTGTCGTCCTCCTTTGGACCCTTTCTAATAGTTCTATGTCTTTCTTACATTGTGGTGCCCAAAACTGAACACTGGACTCAAGGTGAGACCACACCAGCGCAAAGTAGAGCAGGAGTGGTTTGTGTTGGAAGAGACCTTAAAGATCATCCAGTTCAAAACCTGTGCCATGGGCACAGACACCTTCCACTAGACCAGTTTGCTCAGGACCCCATCCAACCTGGCCTTGAAATGTTGCTCCTCTCCTTTCCCTGACTTCTTTTTTCCATCATATGCACTACCTTGCAGTCTGTGCCTGCGTATCAAAGGTAATTTTTTGTTAGACTGCCTAGGGATATTTTTATTGTTATTCTTACTGTTGTTATTATCCCAACAATTATTGTTATTGCTGTTATTATTATTACCTGGGGGTGCTGTTTGACATCTGGCTGAACATGAGCCAGTGTGTGCCCAAGTGGCCAAGAAGGCCAATGGCACCCTGGCCTGTACCAGAAATAGTGTGGCCAGCAGGACCAAGGCAGGGACTGTCCCCACGTACTCAGCACTGGTGAGGCGTCACCTTGAGTGCTGTGTCCAGTTATAGGTCCCTCAGTTCAGGAAGGACACTGAGCTGCTGGAGCAAGTCCAGAGAAGGGCAGTGAAGCTGGTGAAGGGTCAGGACCACAAGTCCTACAAGGAGCAGCTGATGGAGCTGGGGGTGTTTAGCCTGGAGAAAAGGAGGCTCGGGGGGGACCTTCGCACTCTACAACCCCCAGAAAGGGGGGGTGTAGCTGGGTGGGGGTCGGCCTCTTCTCCCAGGTAACAGGATGAGAGGACAAAGTCTCGAGCGGCACGTGAGGGTTTAGGTTGTACTTCAGGGGAATTGCCTCACAAAAAGGGTGATTAGATGTTGGAAAGGGCTGCCCAGGGAGATGGTGGAGTCACCATCCCTGGGGGTGCTTAAGGAAAGACTGGACCTGGCACTTTGTGTCATGGTCTAGTTGATGTCATAGGTTGGACTCGATGATCTCAGAGGCCGTTTCCAACCTCATGGATTCTGTGTGACTCTGTGATTACCATCATTATTATCATTATCACCATTATTATCATGATTATCATTATTCCTCTGCTCGAAGCCCTGAGCGGACCCGGGGGCGGGCCCCGCACACAGCGCCCCCTAGCGACCGCCGCGCTGTAACGCGCGCGCCGTGGGCGGGGCCGTTCCGTCCCCGCGGGGCGCGCGCGGCTCCCGCTGCCGGCTCCCGGGGCGCG
>VZRQ01003011.1:112231-146375 GCA_013397975.1 Machaerirhynchus nigripectus | reverse complement strand
CCATCGCCGTCGGCACTGTCACCATGCTGAGCCGCAGCTCCTTCACCAGCCTGGTGGTGGGCGTGTTCGCCGTGTACGTGGCGCACACCTGCTGGGTCATGTACGGCATCGTCTACACGCGGCCCTGCCCGGCGGCGGCGGACGGCGCGGCCGGCGCGGCCGGGGGATGCGTTTGGCCCTACTTGGCGCGGAGGCCCAAGCTGCAGGTGAGCGGGGTGGGGACGGCCCTCGGCCCCCGGCGCACCGCCCAAGTCACGGGCTTCTCGGCACCACCCCTGTCCCTGCCCTCTGTCCCTGCCCTCTGTCCCTGCCCTCTGTCCCTGCCCTCTGTCCCTGTCCGTGCCCTCTGCCCCCGCTTCTGCCCCCTGTCCCTGCTCCCGCCCGGGCGAGCTGCTCCCACGCCCTCTCGTAGTGCTGGGCCTTGTGGAGAGCGCCTTTAGCTGGTGCGCGGGTAGGACTTGGGTTCCGGTGTTTTTATTGATTTCGTAAATCTGCTGTCATACACATAATGGTTACAGCAGCCTTGCGGAAGAAGTGCTGGGCGTGTTTAGAGAAGACTGAGAAGGGATCTCATTAATTCATATAAATATCTCAAAGGACGGGTGCCAAGGGGATGGTGCCAGACTCTTTTAAGTGGTGCCCGGCGACAGGATGAGGAGTAATGGCCATAAACTAAAACACAAGAAGTTCCACTTCAGTGTGAGGAAGAACTTCATTATGTTGAGGGTAGCAGAGCACTGGAACATGCTGCCCAGGGAAATTGTGGAGTCCTCCTGTCTGGAGACACACCTGAATGTGTTCCTGTGTTACCTGCTCTAGGTGACCCTGCCTTGGCAGGGGCGTTGAACAAGGTGGTCTCCAGAGGTCCTTTCCGGCCCTGACAATTCTCTGGTTCTGTGAAGTGGCTCCACTTCCTTCAACTTCCAGAACAGGTCATCCCATTAAAATGTATTTAGTGGCTGTGTTTCTGTCCCCAAAAGGAGCTGAAAGACTTCTTTTGGGTACACTGTTTTCTTTTGCTGTGCATACAACCTTCCTGCAACTGGGGGAGTTAGTGAAGCTGAAAGACAGACCTGTACTCTAAACACAGTGATGCATGAATTTATTTCCATACTCTGATTTCTCTGTGCTGTGTTTTGCTTTCAGTTAAGCGTGTATACTACCACACGGTCAAGCATTGGTGCTGAGAGTAATATAGATCTCGTGTTGAATGTGGAGGATTTTGATATTGAGTCCAAATTTGAAAGGTAAGGATCTGAACCAGTAGTATCCAAGGTATCAGAGTTCTTTGTTTAGTTCTGAAGTGTGCATCCTAACTAGGGGTTACATGGACAGATATATGCATGAAGCAGGGTTGATATCACTATTGGTTAGCTTGGATCAGCATGCTGTTTTCAGCCATATAGGGAAACATTTGGCAGAAGTGTGCCTTGCTTATAATAGTAAAAATTACCTTCACTTGAGAAAATCTAAAGACAAATGTGCCTGGAAATGCTTGAGACTTGCTTCTTATCACATAGGTAGGACACTGGCTACACATGTTATGTTTTGTTCTTAATTGCTGTGGCTTCAGACCTGGAACAGGACTTGAATGTCAAACCATGTTCTCCTTTCCTGTGTTTTAGCAACGTGCTCTTCCATTACTGTTTCTCTGCTAATAATCACACAAGAAAACCTTCTTTTCTGATAATTTAGGGTTTGGGCATCATCTGAACAGATAGACGTACCAAGATTGTGCCCTTAGAGTAATTTTTTAGTAACAGTGCATTCTACATTGGCCCTTTGTACAATTAAAATGACTGGAACTATTTGTTTTACCCCTTGTATTGGCTGCCTCAACTTTTTGTTTGCTTGGGGTTTTTTTTAATAATTGCCTCACTCTTGACTCCCTTACTGTAATCTCCCAGGTTCTTTCACTCTCTGCATTTTCTATGATTAAAGAACTTGGTTGCAGTTTAGGTCATATTAAACTTCATCTCTGGCAGACCTTATAAGAATTGTTTTACTGACAGGGTCTGCTAAACCATGGAAAGTATTCAGAGCAGAATAAGCTCAGCAAGACTACAGGCATAGAGGAGGCATTATGCAAGGGTGCAAGTAGGATGATTTCTTGGCTAGTACAAGGGGAGTGACTTCATGGTTTGTGGCTCCAGTTTAGAGTTCTGTGCTTGGCATGCCATAGACGAGAAGATATTTTATTAATGCGAAGTACATGGCAAAACTTTGTGATTTTCTTTTTAAACTTTGTATCGTGCATATAGTCTGTGATACATATTCAGCACATGGAAGGCTGTTTTTTACGAGTGCTGTCATAATTTTGGCCCTGTGACCTATCCGCAGAGGAAAGCAACAAAAGAATTGATGATGCAGTCCTGTGTTTTCTAGGGCAATTAAGAATGAAGTGGACAAAGGTTAAACTATCTTAAGATAATATTGAAACTTTGGAAATGCATATATTGTGATATGTACTGGAGTATAAAAAATTACCCTATCCAGCCATGGAACATGTTAGCCAGAAGTAATTGTTGTGTTCCAGGCAACCCAAATGTTTAGTAATAGCTAAATATTTCAGCACGTGCTATGTCATCTCCTAACGTATTTATTTTGTATTTTAGGACAGTGAATGTCTCTGTACCAAAGAAAACCCGAAATAATGGCACATTATATGCATTTGTATTTCTTCATCATGCTGGCATTTTGCCGTGGCATGATGGTAAGCAGGTGCATATAGTAAGCCCTCTGACCACGTACATGGTCCCCAAACCAGAAGAGATTAATTTGCTCACTGGTGAATCAGCCACACAGGTAAGTCTGTGTTCCATCTATAGAATAACATCAACAAAACAAGTAATTTCTTTTATAGAAACTTCTAGTGTTAGTATGTGCAGTGCTTCCATCTTTAAACTAATGGTGATACAATGGGAAATAAAAATAAAAATCCTCTTCTTGATTATCATGCTAATAGCAGACTGTTCAGCAGAGCAGAGGCAGAGCTCTTTAAAACACTGGCTGGTTATTAAAATACTTTCCTAGTTAACAACAATTGCTTCAAGGATTCATTGCTTTTGGTAGAAATACTGTATTGCTCTGTAACAGCTTGGTGCTGCTTTCTGTAGTGAATTGAATTCATGTGAAATAATATGCTTTGCTGTTGTAAAATAGCAGAGTAAGAGATGAAGACAAACAGATGATGTTTAGTGGATCATTCACATCCTTTGGACTGTTTTGAAGTAACGCCTGATTACTGTACAGTCCTGCTTTCAAAGTGATTTTTTCTTATTAGTATCCACATTTGTAAGGTGTGAATTAAGATTAATTGTGAATGAAGATTAATTGTGTGAATATTCCTTCTTAAGTAACAAGGCAGTGAATGGACACAAAGTTTTTCAGTGTCAGATTGTGGTGGGCCGTTATAATCCATTCTTTTGTATTTGAGCAAAATACTTTGATCTGGTCAAAATTAAGGTAAAGTGTTTCTTAGTGGCCTTCTGATTTTTAATGTAGTTAAAGACTCCCTGGATTCTGTGAGTTAGATTATTACCGTGTTCAAAATTTTGTGTTAGTTAGCAGTATGTATTTTTATTGGTTTTTTTAAAGCAAATTGAAGCAGAAAAACAGACCAATGCCCTGGATGAACCTGTCTCTCACTGGAGGTCAAGACTCACCTTAAATGTCATGGTGGAAGATTTTGTGTTTGATGGATCATCCCTCCCTGCTGATGTTCACCGTTACATGAAAATGTAAGTCGATGACTTAATTTCATCAGACATATTATTATAAACTTATGGCACATTTCTTTAAAAATCCTCCCTGACGTTCTTTTGTATTTTATGTTTAAATGGGCACCTAGGGACAAGAACAGATGCTTTTAATGCTTGCATTTTGGTAGTGACAAATTGCTGCTAAGATATTATGTACTAGAAAACATTATTGGAGATACCTGGTTCTTGGGCAGCTCAGAGTTTAGAATACTTTTTCTGTGTGGAGGTATCATAGTAAAGCAAAGCAGGACTACAAAGATACAGGTAAAATGCTAAAAGCAGACTTCAAACCCATTTGTTCTCCAGTTGACCTTCTGGCCTTCAGAGCAATTGCCATCCCTTGACCCTTTCTAGTTATCCTTCATCTACAAGGTGTCTGTACAAACTGAAGTGGTGAAGAGGCACAGCTGATCTCCTGTGATAACGTTTTTCCTCCCTTTATGATTGGCTTTATTTTACTTTGGCAGTTTGTGTTCCTACATGATGTCAATTTCCTCGAAAAAATACTAACAAGCAGGGGTAGGTTTTTAGGCCACTAGGTGCAGGCAGTAGCTTCTGCTCACAGCTAGCTTCAATTGCTTCCAGTGTCAAGCATATAAGTAGTGCTGTATAGGCTTGTGCTGCTGTATGTTAATACGTTTCTCTACAAGCACCCCCTTAAATCCAGAAGTAGTTGGCTAACCAGCAGACACCGGGGTTCTGGGATAGCTTCCCAGCCAGAATAAATAAACTTAGTAACTCATGAGATAGACCCATAACAAGAAGGGGTTGTTGGACTGGGGTTGGTGAACAAGGATATTTTTTCTGGCTGATATGCATCAGTGCTGCATTATACAGGAAAATAGTTTGGATGTGAAATAAACTGCTGGAATTTCACTAACAATAGATTTAATCATAGTGATTATTTAGAAATCTAAATCAGTTAAATAACCAAGCACTATTTCTGAGCCTCAGTTTAGTACTTTTCTGTGTTACTATTGCACATTATGTGCTTAGTATGCAGTCTTTCGTAGCAGAGACTTTCTTTTGTCAACGGCTAAAATTCAGCTTTCAGCCTTTAAAAGTCTCCATTCTGCTACTTAGATTTCTACCAAGAACATCACAGTGTCGATGGCTGCCTTTCTATTGAAGACCTTAAGAATTTGTCTCTGTTAGGGCATTGGGCTAAGTACTTTTCTAAGATACTGACAAAGCAATGGCATGTAGATCATTATTTGCTAATAGCTTTACAGTAATCAATTTGATAGAGGGCTTGAAGGCTAGGAAGTTTTTATTGGATTGCTGCAGGCTGGTGAGGTGGTAGAGCAATCCAAATGAGAGCTTGTGTAGATGGCAGAGATTTCTGCTCCTTGTACGCTCCCTGCAGTAGTATCTGGCCTTCCCGTTTGTGCATCAGCCATCACGTTCATGGTCCCATGTGGGATAGAGCATGCGATTGACATCCTGCTGGGCACAGAGGAGTGGGGGAGATGGTGGAGAGGTGTCATGGTTGCAGCAGGAGGGGGATATTTGAGACAGGATACGGCAGTAAACTTCAGTATATTTCTCTTCCACAGACTTTTAAATTTCCCTTGGTCATGCAAAAGCTTCAGCATCATCACATGCAAAAGCTTCAGCATCATCACAACCAATTTCATTTGTATTTTTATTTGCTTATTCTGTCTTTCTACAGAAGAGTAAAAACAAACAAAATTTTTCAATACAGATACCTTTCAACGAAAGATTGATTCTAGGCTAGTGGCTAATTTCTTGCTGTGTGTTAAAAGAAAATGTGCCTGAAAAGATGGTGGGAGATTTCTACATGGGTACATCTGAAAGTGATGAATGAGTGCTAATTTGAATAAAAGTAGTTTTCTTTTTAGATCACTACAGTCATAAAATCCATGTTTAAACATCCTAGGGTTCAGTTGGGGAAGACAGTGCATTACCTTCCAATATTATTTATTGATCAGCTAAGCAACAGAGTGAAAGATTTGATGGTGAGTAATAGAATACCTTTAATTACATTTAACAGTTTTAACAGTAATCTTCAATGTTGTTTTAATTAAGATTTTCTCATAGGTTGTTTGCTGGAATAAAAAAGTATAAACGCACAAAAGGACTCAATGACCATTTAACTTAATGTGATCTACTGGTAACTGAAGAAACTGGATCTGGGTTTTGAGACTTCTCTCTGGCAGAAGTATTTGTCAAGTGCTGTCTTCTATTCCTCCAGAGATGGTTAGATTCCATTGCTTCTGCCTTTTGGGTGGATATGGAGGACATCACTGTAGCACCAGCAGTGGCAGGAGCAGTCTCCTCAGTAGTTTGACTCCCTAAGATGAAGTTGTGTTAGCATCCCAGAGTAGTCTCTCATACCTTCTAGAGAAATAAGCATATTGACATATCCACAGCTGATAGTGGAGCTACACTTGACATAAGTCAGTAGCTGTTCTCTAATCTCCTCAAAATTCACTTGTGGTTAAATTTCTTGGGGCTGCTCTCTATCATGTTAGAGTAACTTGAGCACCTGAAAGCTTGGTGTTACAGTATGTCCAATGATTTTGTGCACTCAAATCAGGACTTTGAAACTTCAGTGGTGGAATTACAGAAGGATGAAGTTGGATGAGATTTCCGAAGATTGCTAGTCCAATGCCCCTTCTCAGAATAGGATCACATAGAGTGAGTTGTTCAAGATCTTTTCCAGTTGAGTTTTTGGTTGTATTCAAAGATGGAGAGGCCACAGCCTCTATGGGCAACTTGCTTTAGTATTCAGTCACTCCAGCAGTTAAAAAAAAAATTGTTTATAAATTTACGTAGAATTTTCTGTATTCAGTTTTTGCCCAACTCGTCTTGTAGGAAATCATGCGGTTCCTTTGCTACAGGTTGCACATGGCAGTCCCCTGTATCTAAATCATATTGATCTTAGCAGCTCCTAGTTAAGCCTTGCAGTTCTTTTCAGTTGCCGTCAGTTGCACTGACTGAAGTTTGGTAATTGGAGTTACTGAGAACAGCAGCGTTGTGGCATGTCTCAAAACTGTTAAATGAGCATGTCTGGATTCTCCATCTTCTAGGTGGAAGCCTTGGTAGGTGTAAACTTCCCGTAAACCTTCTAAATTGTCTCTCCAATTCATTACTTTAGCTCAGACAAAGAATTTTGTTACATAGTGTTCAGGAGAATCTTTTCAAACTTGTGTCCCTTCCACCCCAAACTTGTACAGCAAAATAAACTTGTGAGCATTTGTTACAAGTCTTGATAGCAGATAGTTTTGTCTAGTATTTCTTTAGATATGCATTTGTAATGTCTCTGTTAGTGGTCGTTGTCCTTTGTTTTAAGTTTTATCACAGCTCATCCAGTCCAGTACATTATTGTGAACTAAAAACTGGTCATGTACCCTGTTTACAAATAATTTCAGCATTCTCATGTTACTAATGACATTCCTGCAGTTGTCATGCATATCACAGTTAATGCTGGTGTAACTCACTGCCTTAGAAAGTCATTAAAGATCTTGGGAAGTGCTGCAAAGACTATTCCTCTAAAACCAGTAAACCTCCCCTTCAGCATGGGCTTATGTGATGTCTCTGTAGTGACTGGCCAAACTGCTCTCAAGCCCTGCAGCAAGAGTGGTCCTATAGTAAACATTCTGTGAGAGAATGAGGGGTAAGTGAAGAGCAGGAAAGAATAAGGAAAGAAGGTGGTACAGCTTTGGTTGGAGCCAGGTTAATGTTTGACTCTAAATAGAGGCACAGACAGTGTCTGTTTTCTATGCCTGACCTAAAGTCATGGAGCTGAAGATGCGTTTTTCCTGCTTGTGCTGGGCTGTATAGATTGTCAACTGACTTTCATTTTGATCAAGATGTAGGTCTTCTGTGGTAAGTACTGCAGTGTAGAGATTATGTTCCTCATGTTCTTAAATGTGCTTGCCAGTGCTGGGGTTTTGGGGATTGCACAGAATTTGATAAAGAGATAATTTTAAAATTCATACCACTGAACTTATCTGCAGTCTTTGGACACTGTTTTGTAGTACTGATTAGGCAGAGTGCTAGAAGTAACGTGTGATGCTGTGATGCCATACTGCAAGAGTAGGTTGTATTGCAGGGGTTTGGTCATTCCTAGCTTTCAAAGGCTCAGCAACTGTCACACATCAAGGTTGTGAGGCACCACTTGCGGGCTTTTAGCTGTTTGTTCAGAAAGAATTCATTCTTATGATCTTATCTTTATTTTAGAATCCCATCTCTGTCTTCTATTGCAATGGGATTTTCTCCCTACACTGCCCCTAACTCCACCCTAGTAGTTCTTTGTCTGTGGAGAGTGCACTTGCCACATGCTGCTTACCCAGGCATTTGCAAAATTTTTGTTGCTTGTTTATCCTCCACAGATAAAATGTCTTTTCCCTTTCTCCCATAAATGTTAATGCTGTCTTAGATAGACTGAGAAATTGAAAGTAGACTAATTGATTTACAGGAATCCTTTGAAAAGGAGAAGCAGTCTGGAAGATGTTTATATAGTTCTTGGTAAAAAGCTGTAGAATCTTCCCAGCATTCTCTACAGTTAGCTCTAACCACACTTGGTTTTTTGTTCTGTTCAGTCCAGGGATCCCTGACACTCTTCTAGTTTCTCATGCTTTTTTTTCTCTGCTGTATTCATAAAACTTTTCTTAGTTTCCCTTCTTCTCCCTTCTGTGCCTGCAAGTTCTGGCGCTGTCTGAAAAGCTTACAGGGTCTTGGGATGGTGGTGAAATTAAGATTTGTGTGTACTCACTGGAGGAAAGAGTGAATGGGAGAATGGATATAGCCCTCAGTTCACATCTGACTGATAGGTGGGGAGCCTAAAACCATGTTCGGTGTCACAAGAATCAGAAGAAGTCCATTCACCTCAGGTGTCAGCTAACTAATTACAGTAGAAAGAGATGCAGTGTAGTGTAGCAGGTCCGAGATGGGAATTATGATTGGGAGTAATTAGGAGCCTGGAGGAGTAGATCTTGATCTCTTGCAAAGTGTCTGCCCATCTGTAGTCCCGAGCTATCCTTGGAAATGTAAAACATACTGCCTGAACTTGTACTGAGGTAGCTGCTGAGTATTCTAACATCTGAGAGGACAAGGGTTTTTTCTTTTTTTTTGTTTTTCTTTAAACCTGTTTGAGAGGTGGATGTGGACAGCTATCATGCAGAAGCAGCTGAGGCAATTTAAGACTTTTTTTCCAGCTTAAGTGACACATAGGTGATACAGTAGGATTACCTGAAATTTATTCTTTGAGGGGCAGGAAGAAAGTTGTAGTGATACCCCAAATCCCAAAGTTATCTTACTTAGCTTTAGCTGTGGTGTTTTCACTATTCTTTGCTAGTGGCATCATCTTGCTTCCCCATCCTTTCAATTTCTCTCAAAATCAGCCTCAGTGTAGTAAATTTCTGACTGTGGCCTTTGGGATACAACTTGTTTGTTGGTTGAGTTTTTGGGGTTTTTGTATAATATTCTAATTTAAGTAATCTTAGCATATACATTCAGAGAAGAACTGTCAAAGAATTATCTTAAGCACACTTTTCCCACTTCATGCTGCCATCTCAGAGGCATTTATATACAGGAACAGTGAGGTTGCTATAGGAACTTGAACAGAACAAACTGCTAATTTAACATTTCTTGGAAAAAACACGAAGACTTCAAGCATGGTATAGAAGTCTAAGATCTTATTCCCTTTAAAAAACAAACTGAGTTCTTAAAACTGTGTGATTAAATTATAGTGTGATACAACCACTTTATTTAAAAAAAAAAGAATTGAAGTAATTGTTGCCATTTTTCTGCTATTAAAATGAAACTACGTCTTTTTGAAATGCAGGTTATAAATCGTTCAACAACAGAGCTACCTCTTACAGTGTCATATGACAAAATATCTCTTGGAAAACTCCGATTTTGGATCCATATGCAGGATGCTGTGTACTCCCTCCAGCAATTTGGTACGCTTACCTTTAATGACTTTAGGTCAAGAAACCACAACTAACCCCTCAGTTAGTTTCTTTTATGTACATAGATGACACTTATTTTTCTGGATAGCTGGTGAAGCAATTTAATGCTACAAATCTTGTGTTATTTCACCTTAAGTTAAAGATAAAAATATATGTTGACCTGTGGTAGGGAGCAAGAGGTGAATTAATCATTTTTAAAATGAATTTTGTTTGAATAGTAGTCTGTAAAAGCATAAGAGGATTTAAGAAGGAATCAAGAAGAGCATTTTCACCATGGGTTTCCCCTATCATCCATAGAACAGTAAAGTTGGATTAGTGGTACGTAGGCTTTGATATAAGGTATATACAGCTGCTCACTGTAGCCGTGTATCTGCAGTGATACACAGGCAGGCCATCCTAAGCAAAATCCAACTGCTTCTGCTTAGCTCAGGCTAATGTATAGTGAAGCTACAAGTATGTCTGCTAAACATCACTGTCTTGAAAGAATCAAGTAATTGCTTGCTCAGAGTTTGTGTAGGGCATTTGTCCACCATCACTTCTCCATAATTTTTTGTAAGTGTCCTCAGAATTGAAAGTTTCATGTTCCATGCCTCAGTTGTCTTGTGAAAGACAAAGCTATTAAGACCTCTCATCCCAGGAGTACCTCCGCTGCCTGGGAAAAAAGCATGTCTTAAGATGCTGCTTGTTTCCCATAAGTATGTAGGTAGTGAAACATAAGGTCTGAAATTTTCCTATTGGAGTAATTTATGGAACAGTCAGATTAGTAGCAAAACTCCAAAATCACTTGAAAATGGCCACGCTCTTGCTGTGATGGCAAAGTAAGTTGGTGCTGAATTCAAGCACCATTGCCATAAACACAGCATTGTGTATCTTCTGCAAAATGTAGACTTCAATCATAGTATTGCATCTGTGACCATATTTCTCACTGACTTGTGTTGTGCTTGACAGTGTTGTCCTCTTCTCATTTTTCAGCTTTTGATGTGAAGCTCATTCTGCTTGTCTATCAAACTAAAGTTCAGAGGCCAATTTGAGAAACCTTTTTTTTTACTTCCCTCTCAGGCCAAAATGATTTCCTGTGTCTTGCCATTTGTCTATCAGGTGTTCAGCTTAGGTTGTAATTACACAACATATTAAAGGCACGTTACGAAACACATAGTAATTACCTAAGTTAAAGGCTTGTAACTGATGGGGTTTTTTTATGGCAAGCCAGATAACTTGGCAAAATATAGGTAGACTAGGATTTTACCAGTAAAGCTTCCATCATGTTTTGGATTTATGTGCAGGTGACATAAGATTCCTTTCATACTGGACTTGAGCATAACAGCAATGAACTGTCTGGTACTCCTTGCACAGTGACTTGTTCTTTTTTATAGGGTTTTCAGAAAAGGATGCAGATGAAGTAAAAGGAATTTTTGTTGATACTAACTTGTACTTTCTGGCTTTGACATTCTTCGTGGCAGCATTCCATGTAAGTGGTTTTGGTTTTTAGGAAGTACATAATACAAAAAAAAAAGGGGGAGGGTGTGTGTCTGACTTTCAGGTGTTTCATTTATTAAGAATTATTCTTGAAAATAGCAATTTCAGTAGAGCAATGGAAGCATTTTCTCATACAAGTCAGCTATATTTCCAATACAGAGCTAATATGAGAAACTTAAATAAGGCAAAAATTTATGATAATTATATAGAAACAGTCTTGACTGAAATATGAAACATTACCTTCATTATCACTTTTTTCTACATTGTATTTGAACCAAAGCCCCTAGAATTAATATGCCTGTCAACATTGGTTTAAATTTTGTTGACTTCTCACAAGGTTTACCACTGCAATGGCATAGCTGGGACACCTGTACCAGGGTTTGAGTCTCTGACTTCTAATCCCTGCAGAAATTTAGATCAGCTGAAATAAATTGCTTCCGAAAATGTTGCTGTAAAGTGTGGAGCACTCATGGTTATTTGTTGTTGTTGTTTGTCTCTTTCTTAGCATTGGCTTAAATCTGAATCTTGGGTTTAGACACTGAACATTTTTGTAATCTACAATTACACTCAACACAATTCCCATACTCTGGGAAAGATGAGAACTTTCCTGGAACATTATGTTTCTTTATACTTAAATTACATACAGTTATTTTGTTTGGAAAGCCTTAGACTTCCATTACATATTAATTTAATTTTTCCACTCTGTTTATCAGGTTGCAAGGTATCTGTAGACTGGGACAAGCTTTTCTGATACTTTTTTCTTTTGTGCATCATTTTCCCAGATAATTAAAAAAAAAAAAACCACAACCCCCTCCCATAAACAAACTAACAAATCCCACAAAAACACTGAAAACTTTCTCATTAAAATCCACAAACCCAAGAAGTTTTGGAATCTGTGTTTGAATTTTTTTAAGACACTGCACGCTTAAAGGAAATACTGAAAAATATACTGAATGAAAATACTGAAGAAAATAAGAAAGCTTCCTACAAATAAATTGAATTCTAAAATGTCCTGGAACTTTAGGTCAACAGAGGAAACCTGGCTTGCTATCTTATAGGATTTTTTTTTTGAAGCTTTGGTATTATCCGAACCTAAATTGACTATCAATCCAATACAGAGCATTTTCAGTCTAATTTAGTGTGCCTTTTCCTGGTCTCTCAAGGAGGCGTGTGGTTCCCCAGGATCTTAATTCTTCACCCTCTATGAGTTACCCTGTATTGGGTCCCTGACTTTCCTTACAGGACAGTGATTTGTACAACATTGCAGTGGCAGCAGTATTTGAAATTCATCCTGTCATTTTGTACTGCTTTTAGAGCCTGGGCTTCTAAAACAGCTTTTGTTTTTAGCTTTTATTTGTGAATCTTAATTTTCATTTCTGTAGCTTCTAAAACAGGGGTTTTTAATACCATGTTGAATGCATTGTTGACATTTTCAGTCTCTAATTAGTGCATGTTTCAAGCAAATGAGTATGTTTCTTCCTATTTGCAGCTTCTCTTTGATTTCCTTGCATTTAAAAATGACATCAGTTTTTGGAAGAAAAAGAGGAGCATGATTGGGATGTCTACAAAAGCAGGTATGGACTAGAATGCAAAGTGTTGTCCATGCGCTGTCTATTTTATGTTGTGCGTTTTCAGTCTTGCTCTAAGTTGACACTTTTAGGTTCACAGAGATAGCAAAATGAGATGGTTTTGTGTATGAAGAAGAGATGGCTAACAGTCCACGCAGTTAGATGGTTCTAACTTTGTTAGTTCTGTGCTCGGGTATCACTTGAGCACTTGTGTCACTTCTGAGGCTTGACTGTCCTGGAATTGGGAATTAGATTAATATTGAGTCAGTTACCATATTTTCCTTTCTGAAGGAACAGAGAAGTATTTTGAGAAAAGAATGAAGACTAGAAAAAGTTCTGTGGGTGGAGAGAATGTGCTTTCATGGGTAATGCTGTTCTGCAAGTCCCTTGTGTTCCTTGTAGATAACTACAGGTTCCAAAATATTTGTGGGTGGAAAGTGCTGTAATGCTCTTGCTTCATTTGGGCTTTGATATAAACAGGAGCAAGAGAGGCTCCTGGGGTGGGAGGAGGGGTAGAGCATGGGAGGGTTGATTTGATTTGTGTATAGGAAAGATGAGAGAAACATAGTGATCTGACATCCTGCCAAGCCTTCCTAGAAACAGATGAAGGTTTTTCCTATAGATTTTCCAATTTTGATTATAAAGCAAAATTATAAACCTGGCGTCACTTGACCTCTGAGACTATCCCTAATTCTGTCATATTTACAGATGGATTAAAACACGTAAGGAATATCAGTACCAGGGCAAAAACAAAAGGCATGCTAATTTATGATGAACATGTTTTTCTTATGTAGAGAATCAATGTATCATTTTTATGAGAGTGCATTTGTGTTTTTTAAAGCAGTTGTACTGCTGTTGGCATGTGTATGCCAAAAAGTTCATAAAAATTCAGAACAGTCCATGGAATTTCAGAAATAAGAGTCAATTGCCAGGTTGAAAACTCAGTAAAGTCAAATTGAAAAGACTTAACATTTGCAAACAATAAATGAGTTTCAAAGACTGACGTTATGTTATCTCACGGCCTTTCAGCTTCCTGGTGAAAAGAATCACATCCATGTAGTTCCTCATAGTACTGATACATTGCTGAATAGCTGAAGTACAGAAGTTTTCATTAAATGTTCCAATTTTCTTTCATCTCCTGTGATAAAGATTGCATAAAATGTTTTTGTTCCCTGTTTGTCCGGAGATCACTGGCTGTTTCTAGGACTTCGAGATATATTAAGAAGTACACAGAATAAATTCATGCTTAAACTGTGTAAGACAGAATTACACTAAATAGGCCATCAGTCTTCTGTCATATCAGCTGTTCATTTAAATATTAATAAGCCTTCCATTTTCATTTTTTCTGTCTAGTGCTTTGGCGGTGCTTTAGTACTGTGGTAATATTTCTTTTCCTTTTGGATGAACAAACAAGTTTATTGGTACTGATCCCAGCAGGCGTTGGTGCAGTGATTGAGGTGAGTTCTTAAAGCTGTAGCACCAGATACCAGTATTTGCAGCAACATCCATAGTTTATAGTAGAAAAAGAATGCTGAACTCATTACTGGAAAATTCTGCTGTAGTTTGCATGTCCTTGGATATCAGTGGCAGAGGAGATTGTGTCCCTTGATCAAATAACTAAACTGGAAGTATCAGTTTTTTCTGGGATGGTCCAGCTGATACTGTAGAAACCAAACACAGAGTGATGCTGAGGTTCCACCTATCACATCATCTGATTGGCTTCACTCCTGGCCAAGCAAATACAACCATGCCAACAAGCCTGCATGGAAGCATTGTGAAAGAGTAGGCTGTGCGCCCAGACAGTGCCAGGACTGAGGTGATTGGGGAAGGAGGGAAAGGAAGAGACTGCTGCCTGTGTTGATGATTCTACAAGTGCTCACCTAGTCAGTGGGTTGCAGGTAGCACAGTTGTCTCAAAGTGATAGTAGTCATGCAGACAGTACATATCAGAGGAATTTGTGTGCTAGGAAGAAGTTTTTCACAACTTGTTCTTAACTCCTGTTTCTCATGCAGTACTAGTAGTGGCATTGATTCTGTAAGAAGTCATTTTCTCACTTGCATCAAAGATAACAGTAAAGCATCATCTTTACCCTATTCCCCTTTTTTTGTTTGGAATATATGGTGGGTGAGAAGAGAATATTGGTTTATATAAAGTTAAACAAATGAACCTCGTCCAGAAAAAGCTCCATGTAAGAGATGTAGCTCTCCTTGGGAGCTGCATTGCTTGAGTTGTCAAATCTGTATAGCAGTGTGGGTACATGAGTAAATTTCAGGTGAACTGAAGCTTTTGGTTTACATTAGGGTCAGGCTGTTACAGCTGTACAGTAATTAACCAAATAATTCAGTGGATTCACTGATTTTTGCTTGTAGTCCATTACTGAAATGTAATGACCATGTGAGTGCCAACCTAATCAGGAGTTCTGAGGCACCTTCATCGAAGACGTGTAAAAACTTGCTCGGCAGGTGACTACTGAGGAATTTTCTAAATGCCTGACCTGGGGTGCATGTTGGTGCTAACCCCACCTAGGCACTGCAATCCAGATATCCTGAAAGGACTAAATTACTTCACTTAAAGTACATCATCTGATAAAGAGACTTCATAGTGCAGGCTCACAACATTGTACTTGTTTGATGACACAGAGTTTGGTTTGTGTAGACACAGGCAGTGTGCTGCAGTCAGGCTGCTACTGCTTTATGCAGTGAGTGCTTAAAATAGGTATTCTGGAATCTTGATAATAATTATCTGAATCCTTCATAAGGCATTCCTTTGTATAATCTTTTGTGTGCACATTTTGTTTTTGCTAATCACAGCTCTGGAAAGTGAAGAAAGCCTTGAAAATGACAATCAGATGGCAAGGTTTGAGACCCAAATTTCAGGTATAGTAGACATTACCCTGTTAATGATTACACTCTTGAATCATCCGTCTGTTTCCAGGTTACTGTGCAACTTGACTTCTAGTGAAGTCAAGATTTTTTTTAAAATTATAGACGTTTCCTGTGTACATCTCTTTATGAATGGTTTAATCCAATAGCAGGATGAGCATTATCAAACCTGTTACTTTCTTTGAGTTCCTTAGAAAAAGCAGCTATTTGTATATATTTATGGTACAAGAAATTTCAGAATGTCTCTGTCAGTCTGGCTAAATCTTAACAGGTGGGACTGTGCTGCTGCCACTGTGTTGGAAAGGCACTCTTAAGTGACGTCATGCTTTGAAATAAGAAACTGGCTTTCTCACAAACCTGTAGGTGTAACTTCTCCATTGTGGAACTAACAGAAGATGTGATGTTCTTGGGACAGTACACTCTTTGATGATTCTTCTGGGTAAAAATGAAGTGCTGAGACTGCAGGACATGCAGTGGCAAAGTTCAGTCTACATTGGAAGTTTATGTTGTTGGCAGGAGAAACAGTTTTCTGATCTTCAGCGTTTCCTTCACAAGAAGTGCTGGGGTTTTGTGCTGCTTGAAATCTGTGTGTCTGGAGCGACTGATGGCTCTGCTTGTCCTTGTGTCAGTAATCAAGGAACTGTGTTTAAGCAGGCAGAATTTCTGGACATGCGGAAATAATCCATAACTGACCTCTTCATGGTTATGGTTTTTAATAATTGCTTCCTTTATCTGACAAATTGTTAGCTACTTGACTTTGCTTTTGCTTTGTGGATTCTGCTGTCTCAACAGCATTTTTCTAAGCAAAGAAGTCCTGGAAGTTTGATGTAAAATGTGAGGTGAAAGGTTAATCTTACTGCCTGTGTTTGCCAGGCTGCACAGGACAGATGTATGACTCTCCTATATGGAAGCTTACAAAAGCTTTGTTACCTGCCTAATATAGGGGGTTGGACAGCAAATGCTTTTCCCCTATGTTCTGACTTGATTATGTTTTATATGTATTGCAGTTTGGTGCATACAATGACTCTGAAAAGAAAACAGAGGAATATGATGCCCAGGTAAGAGGGAATCCTATGATTTCAGATCTGCAAAGTCTGTTTATGTAACCTGTTGATTGACTTGTTTTGCTCTTTTTTTCTATAAATGTATTTTCCATGTTCTCGTAGTTGTCAAGTTGATCATCATTGTGTAGATGATCCGATAGTGAGGATTCATTCTGATAATTTATAAAAGGAAACCACGAAATAATTCTTTTGGTTGTTGAATCTGGTTGAAGCATTGCTCTGAGAAGCAGGATTGCAAGTGACTTACATGAAGAGAGGTCTGAAAGGGTTATCACTCACAAATTTGAAAGCTGATATTTGTACTTGTTATTTGTGCTTGTTATTTTTACTGAAGTCAAGTTCATGTGGTTCCTCATTTCTGAAAGGAGTTGAGCATAGGTGACAACATTGGTATTAATTAGGGAACTACTTTTAGATACCGATCTTTGTGCTGTCCCTTGGTGCCTATGCTCTAAGGTGATGGCTTGTCTGAACTGGGCTTTGGAACTTTCACCACCACCACTAGAACTAGAAGTGTAGTGGAAATGATAGCAGACAATTAGGAATACAAGACGATTTTCAGGAAAAAATTATGTGTTTGTCTTCTATTTAATGCCAAGAAAAATCTGCTGTATATAAAATGTGAGCTAACAAACTATTTTCCTTGTCTTTTAGGCTATGAAATACTTGTCATATTTGCTCTATCCACTGTGTATTGGAGGTGCAGGTTACTCCTTGCTGAATGTCAAATACAAAAGGTACTGTTACTCTAGAAATGACCTTATATGGAATTGAAACACTCCCCATTTTTTCTACATGGTTATGGAAACTGGTTGTTTTAGTTTGATTCATAAGCCAGGAACTGGAAACTTCCTTGTTCTGTCTGTCTAAAGCTGAAGAGTCTAGATGGTTTTTTAACATCCTGTAAGCAACAGCCTGTTATATTTCACAAGTAACCTGGTATTACTTTCGTGTAGAATTCAATAGCTTGCATACATGAGCAAGCTGTCAATCAGAAGAGGAAGAAGAAAGTTGCCATTGATGTTCAGAGGACCAGTTGGTGATAGGAGAAATGAAAGGAATTCAGTGGTTGAACTTGTCCAATAGCAGAGAGAAGCAAAAACTTTCACAAAATTATTTGCTCTGAACAAGAGGCTCCTCTGTTCCTAAATATGATAGCTAGGATGGCAAGCAAGCAAAAGCATTTTTGAGAAAGGGCTCTTTATTCCTTTAGAGCCATGGACTTCCTGCAACATAGTAATACTTCAGCAAGAGCTGGACACTCAATATTTCATGAACAAATGAAACAAATTATTATCCTTGTCCCCTTGCACTCAAAATAGCTAGTTCATTTTGTGTTGGAGAGATGCAAGCAAGTGTGCCGCCGTGAGACTTCATTGTAGGAAAAATCTGTAAACACAAGCGTGGTGATGGCCATGTAGGCATTTTTTTTCATAGTCCTTATGCCCAGATGGGATGGGAGAAAACAAGCAGTAGTAGTTCTCCCTGAAGTTATTTTAAGCTGTTGCTGCATACATGAGCTGTAACACTCATACTAGAAACTGGGGCAATTTCTGGGCTATTAGAAAAGCAGTTTTTTCAAAAGGTTTTTGCCTTAGTAAGCAGCTAACAAATATGCAGCATTTTAAAATTCTGCTTTTCTGACAAAATTCTTGAATTTGTTTAGTATTCCAAAATACTATGTTCCAGGTGTTTTATGAGCTACGTCTTAAGGAAGTGAAAACAATTCATATAATAGAATTCTTGCCATTGTTACATTGGTAAGGAAATGTGACAGAACAAGTAATCTTAGCAGTGGATTATCCTGTAATCTTGGAGGCATTTTCTGATGCATTCTTTAAATGCTTGTGGATTATAATTATGCTGCTACAACTGTAATGTTGCTATTCATGTGTCAGTAATGCAACAGTGAAAGTTTAATTTTAATTGATGTAACCAGAGCATGACAGTTACTAGCTGTTCTAAGGATTGCAACAGAGGTACAGAATTCGGTCATTGTCTGTAGCACTACCATTATTTAAGATTGTGCTCCATTGAACATCTGGGAGGGTTATTAGATGTAGGGAGGGAACAACGTAGATTCCTTGTATTTACTTTTTTTTTTAAGTACCTACTGTCATGGTTTGCACTGAATGGTATTTGTTGTTTGAAATTTGACAAGCCCTCACTGTGCCATATTAAGTGTCTCTCTAATATTTAGAATACAGTGTTACCTTTGCAGGCTTTAATACAGTCAGGGTTCAGTGCACGGTATTATCTCATGTTAGTTATCTGATTATCCACATAGAAGTCTTAGAATATTCTGTAAAAGTACAGAAACAGGTGATAAACCTCTTGAAACTTCTTGTATGGACTGATAAGCATCCTTTGCTTAAAGTACGTTCTCTGGAGCCCCTCCTAATCCAAGGAAGATGTGAGTTATTTAGTTCTTGCATGAAGTAATTGGTCACATAGCCATTTCTTGGAGTAGTCAGCGTACAGTTGTTTATAGGATGTGTTATAATTTTGGCTGAAGAGAAATATAAGTGTACTCTCTTCTTTGTTTGCAGCTGGTACTCCTGGTTGATTAACAGTTTTGTCAATGGTGAGTCCCTTCTGTTCTTTTTGCTATTCGTATTTCTTCAAATGAAGGCCAGACTGAAAAGTAGAATATTAACTGCTGTCATTTGGATCAGTGTAATACAGAGCAATGACTTATTATTAAATTATCACAGTGATTGAAAAAGGGAGAAGAATCAACCCAAAGGGATCAAAAGAATTAGATGCATCTTCTCTCTTTAGAAAAAATGAGTGCAAATCACTAATTATGCAAATGTAGTTGTGTGATGTACATCTGTGCATTTGTTTGTTTTCCATACTTTCTCTTCAGGAGTGTATGCTTTTGGATTCCTGTTTATGCTGCCCCAACTATTTGTAAACTACAAGGTAAGATTGAAAAGTGATAAAAATTACTTTTCTAGTCTCTTTTTTCAAACTTTATTACAATTTGATATTTTTTATTTCTAGATGAAATCTGTTGCACACCTACCATGGAAGGCTTTCACATACAAAGTAAGTAAAGCTCTAATTTAAAGTTTGGTATAGTCATTTTGAAAATTATTTTCTGTAAGAAACAGCCTAATAATAAGTAGCTGAAGGATGGCATACTTTTTTTTAACTTGTTTGCAACTGTCCTTAAAAAAAAACCCACTGATTTTCATTTTTCATAATGACTTCCATATAATGAGAATATTTGCATCCTAGTTTTTATGAAAATACTGGTTTTTGTACTGTCAGCTGTTTTGCATGAGCGCAGATGTTGGTCCTGCAGATAAATTTGTCAGTCTCAGTTACATGCATTATTTTAAGAAGATGTCAGTGCGTCACTGACAAGGGATAGTTCTCAAGAAACAGTTAGGAATGCTAAAAGACATTATTTTGGCAGGTTCCAGGAGCTACCAGAGACTGAAGTAATGTACACACCGTTCTGTGCTAGGGTGGTAATTGTGAGCTTCTGGGCAAATGTGAGGGGGGTTGTTCCACGGGGGTGGAGGGGCTGCACTGTGGTGTCCCCACTGCCTAGACTGTCCTGGTAGGAAATAATGCAGTGCTGCAGTCAAGCTCAGTAGCAGAGCTTGGAGGGGAAGGTGAGTTTACTTAAAATCAACTCACTAACCCTTTGATGGCTGTGTATCCACAAGCACCCACTTGTGTGTCCAAGTGGTTTGTATAGTATTCAAACACCAAGCTGGTAGACCCCAGTATCCCAGTCAGCATTCCTTGTGCTGATGGATAACAAGGGACACCCACTGTTGAGTTCCCATGTCTCCTATGTTCTCCCACAATTGGCAACTATATGCTAGTTTTGTTCTTGTATCCCTAAAGAGCTGATAGTGTTTTGACTCTATCATTTCCCGCCAATCTCAGTCATTAGGATTTTTGTACTGTGCTTTGTTTTCCTGATCATTGTGTCCTGAGAAACCCTGGCTGGACATGCTGGGATCATCAAGACCCCGATGCCGTCAACATGTACCCTTTTTACTTGTGCTTCCACTCATCAATGCTTTCACTTTTCCGTTGTGCTGATATATTACAATTCTCCAGAACATCATTACTTTAAAAAGAACAGTGTTAAAAACTGCTCAAGAAATGATATTCAATTCTGAACAGAAGACTTGGGACAAAAGAACTAAAACGTATACATCTAAAGAGACTTTAAAGGCTTTTCCATTTCTATGAGCCTATAGCAACAGTCCAATTAATGTTTTAAGGAACCAGGATACATCTAGGAAAACAGATTGAAATGTAGCTAGTAGCAGAATAGCAAATAAGCAGTGTTTGATGTGGAAATAGAGACAAAGATAACAATAAACAGTATTTCAGGCATATACTAGGCAAATCAGCATGTTTCTTAAGAGGAGGGAGCAAAAGGTGTATTAGTGAAATAATTTCACTATTTTACTTCACCAAAGATAATAACTGAGCAGAGATATCAACAGTTAAATAAATAATAAAGCGAGGTTTTTCAAGCAAGTAACCTTTTAAGCAGTACAACCTTGCTGTATAGCCTTTTCTTACAGAGCATTTAGGGTTCCTGTTCAGATGCCATAGGCTACCCACAGCAAAGGCTTGTGTGTATGGAGAAAGAAGTCTATTTTGTTTTCAATTATGTTTAACTTATTGAGCTTTGGAGGGAGTAATCTACTTTTTAAAATGGATATTTAAAGTTGCTTGCTCTCATGCACTTCGAGTGGAAAAAAGAGGGCTCATCTGTGATCATTGTTTTAGAGAGCTTCATTGGGTTTTTTTCCTTAATTTGAACCCTGACTTTTCAGTTTCTGTGGGTTTTATGTTTATGCCCTTCATACATTTTATGAGGAGTACCTTCAAGTGAGGTAATCTCAAAAAAAATAAATATCCGGTCTAAACACTATTGTATGGGCTGCCTTGGTGCATTCACTTGCAGTGGTTTATGAAGACTGCCTGTGTGCCTGAAGGATGAAGCATTTAGCTTTTTCTTCCCTTCATCATTGTAGGCTCACTCGAGTGTTGACTTGGAAAGGCTCTTTTCCAGCTTGCCAAGGTTTTTATTTTTGCTCCATGACAAATCTTTTCATAGGGTTGAGAAGTGCCATCCATATTCCTCAGTCACTTCAGACTAATGGATTTGTTCTGACCTGACAGAAAGAGCTCTCCTGTTGTAACTAATCAGAACTCTCTCCTGTCCAACACCCTCATTTTCTGCTGGTGTTTTGTTCCATCATATAAATGTTGGTTCATTTTGTAGAGTAAATCCTGTGCTCGCATCACTTGCCCCCTTCCTATGGTATGGATTAATATACAGCTTGCCAAAACTGAAAGGAGCCATGTTACTGACTCAGTTTGTTAACCCAGCTGTGGATATTCTTTGCTGGATTTGTTTCCTGATGTTTTTAGTGAGTTGGAACATTTTATTGCAACATATGAGCACTAGAGCTGGTGCATGGTAAGAGTTGATGTGTGCAGCCTCCTTGTAGGCAAGAGCCAGATCCAGAGAAGTTGCCTTTCTGTTAATTTACCTTTCATTATTGCTGCAGAAATAGAGCCTATAGTATGTCTAATTGATTGGAAATTATGTAGAAAATTATCCATCCCTTATTCAAGACATGGTTGTTTCCAGAAAAGCGCTGAAAATATTCTGAAGTCTTTCCAAGGCTATCAAGTTAATCTTTTTAAGAGCAATAAATGAACAACTTTTACACAAATTTCTACAGAAAACGAAAGTGAAGTGACATTTTGTAAGTCTTGTCATTTGAGTAATAAATGAACAAAAGTGTGGGGGTTTTTCCAGTTTCTTTTGAAGGTTTCTCTGAAATTGAGTCTGTGTTTTTCCCCTCCCATAAAAATACTCCAACTTACCTGAAACAGTCCTACTTCCTTTTCACTTGTAACTTGTGGTCTGTAGTAGACAGTATGGTCTTCATTAAAAGAACGCATTTTGAAGTTTGCATTAATTAGTTTTGCAGCGTAACCTGTAAGTGTTGTTATAAATATGGAAGAAGTCTGTGTTCCTACAGAAAAACATAGGAAGCTTGTAACTTTGTTTGACTGATGACTTCCTTTCTTCACAGCCAACTGAAGCATACTTTTCTTTAATTTTTAGGCATTCAACACCTTTATTGATGATATATTTGCTTTTATCATCACTATGCCAACATCTCATAGGCTGGCGTGCTTTAGAGATGATGTTGTGTTCCTGGTCTATCTCTACCAAAGATGGTACGACTTCCTTTAATATTCATTACAATTTTAACTGTAATGTTGCATGGTTGTATAAACCATCTAATAAACCAGATGGTTGCTATAAAGAACTCTAGACTGGGATAGACTTGACGTAGAAGTTTTATACTATAATAACGTATAGTATAATATGGTCTGGATAGTTGTAGTTATGTATATGCTTAGTGAAGGGAATGGTGAGCAGGGCACCTTGCAAAGGAGATCTCAATACAAATAAGAGGAAGAGAAGCATTTTCCCATAACTGACAGTAATCATGGACATGATACAGAGTAGTCAAAATTCCTCTTCTCACAGTACTCAGAATTTTTGTCAGTTACCGCTTTTCTGTCCCCAAAACAGCCTTCTTTTCACCAGCTTTGGAAGTTAAAAAAAAAAAAAAAAGAAAAAACAACAAAACTAACAAAACCGACCCAAAAAACCAAACAAACAAGAAACCAACCAAACAAAACCAAAAAACCAAACAATCAAAAACACAACGAAAAAAATCAACCAACTAAAAAAAACCCCACAAACCAAAAACCAACCACAAATCAAACCTGAGACGTAAATACCTGAAGTAAGGGGAAGGAGAGAAATTCCTAAGCTTTTATTCACAAACCCATTTAGGAGTTCTGCGCTTCTAACCCTTGCTGAGGGCCACGTCTCCATGTGCTCAGTGTCTGGGGCAGGCTCTCCAAGTTGCTCTGCAGGGCAGTAGTGAAGGGTCTGATGGGGGACTGCCCTGCTCTGCTTTTCTATTTATCTAGGTTGCAAACACAAGTTAGCAGGTTCTCTTGTAAGTTAATTATCTTTTTAGATAGAGTTTCAGATTCTTTAAGTAACTAAAATCAGATGGGGAAGAAAGTTATATGCAGTACTTATGAAATACTGTTCATAGTGAAGCTACAGAAAGTGTATTCTTATTCCCAAGAGTGAACATTTTTATGTAGAGCAAGAATCCTAAGCCAAGAATTCTAAACAAGAATTCCAAGCTAAGTTCACATTATACCAGAATATAGAGATATGTACATCTAACTCATCATTAATACTAACTGCAGACTTCATTTTGGGGTTGATATAATTGCATCAAAGTGTAGTAGAATAGGTCCCCTTCTGAGGTATTTTTGTAGAAATTCAGAGGTCAGCAGCTTCTGATAGGGGCTGGGCACTGGTTTCAATTTTGAGAGGTATCCTGGATCACTTGAGAAGAGACTCCAGCCAAGCTTTAGGGTAGCTAATAGATCTCTTAAGAGGTCCTGTTATGAGAAAACTGGTTTAAGTCATATTGTGAAGAAGCTGATATGTCTGTACAAATCTTTAAAGGTGTTGCGTTTTGACACGAATGGGAATAGAGAATATGATGACAAAGAAATTCTCTTTAAAAATTAAGCATCACAGAACTACTTCATTCCTTAGCTAGGAGACTGTAATGTAACTAATGATTTGGTTTTTTTCTGCCAGGCTTTATCCTGTGGATAAGAGCAGAGTAAACGAGTACGGAGAATCTTACGAAGAAAAGTCAAAAAAAAAAGCTCATAGAGAATAACTAAGAACTGAAGAAGATTCTGACCCCTGGACTCTTACTCGCTTTGTGTATTACCTGGTCTTAAGGAAGGAAAAACTTATTTAATAAGAGTATTTTTAAAGCTTATGACAGAACTACGTGGACAATACATCTTCTATATTGCCAAAATCTAGTTTTGATACCCTCCTCTTTCAAGACCCTCTTCTATCCTCACAAGGCCTACAGTCTGCCAGATGACATTATATAAAGTTCCTGCATTTCAGCTTCTCTTCAGTGAAAACCTAAGCATCCTGACCACTGTAATTAAGATACAAATCTGTGTTTTTAAGACAACTCACAAACTGACACTCTGGTGCCCGTACCACTAGGCTATGAAAACTGAAAAAACAAGACACTGTGTTAAAGCAGAATCGAGAATTATTGCCAAACTGGGGGCTGTCAGAAATAAAAGGTATAATATTGGATTATATGCTAATTACAAATCATTCTCATTTGATAACGAAGATAATGGAAATAGTAGAAATTGTGAATTCATAGCTAAAAAATATATGTTTGGAAATACAGGATAAGGCAGATGGTGTTACTCAACTTCAAATTCCACCATGTTCTTGGCCCACAATATGGCAGAGGGTTTCAGTTTTGTAAAAATGAATGAAAGTGTGAAAAAACTGTAACATGATTTCTTTCAATTTGTATACAAGTTTATAGAAATCCTTCTGCATTGTTGACAAACCTGATTTCTTGGCATAGCAGGTATTCATGTAATGCAAATCATTGTTATGTGCTGGGAAGGTCTCTTAAAACTTCTTAAATTCTTCTTCATTTGGTACCGCAGTGACCTACTAGGTCAATTTTGTCATGTTTCAAAGGGAATAATTCCTCAGTCTTTTCCCCTCTCCCTCCCTGCCCCGTCCTATTTTTTAGATGAAACACACATCATTCAAATGGAATTATTTTGCTCAAGTACAGGTTCAACAAACTACATGGATACAGAGAAAAGAAAATAGCCTGGTAAAGAACAATTCATAGCTTTCATACAATCATGAATCCATATTCCATGGGAATGGAATCATTAAGGGAAGTGTTTTGATCTATTTCTTTCAAATTTGTGAAAATAATCAGATTGAATTATTATACCAAAATCCAAATTCCACAGCTATATCTAGAAGCCACTTTTAAAAATGCTTAGCAAAAATTTAAATTTAAAATCTTTAAAAATTTTTAAAAGCAAGTTTCTAAGTAGCAGTAAGGGAAATATAGAGTGCATTCCTTTCAGCAACAAATAAAATACAATTAAAAAATCAAAAAGGCAGAATTGTAGTTTCCAGTTCTAGTTTTGCTTTGGTCAGTAAGTTTACAAATAAACTGTAATGATTCTAAAGTTTATTAAATTGCATGCTGTTTGTGCAAGGCTGTTTACCCCTAATTTGTCATGAATTGAAAATATTCATTGAATAACCTTGCAGAACACAGGTCAGCCCCTGCAGTCTGTAACTACTTTGTGAACTGGATTTTCTTCAATTCTGATACTGCAAAAGTCTGAATGTATAAATATTTGGGTCCCAAAAAGATGAAGAAGTGTGTCGGCCTATTGTGTTTTGCCACAGACTAGCCTTTCCTATACTGAAGTCCTCCCTACACACTGCTGGCAATGCAGAGGAGTCTTGAAATGAATATTTATCCCCTGTTCATGTTAAAGTCTCTTTATGCTGTTAATTGTAACTACAGATTATTGATTTTAGCATTAAACACACCCAAGTAAGTCTATGCAAAACTGGGGTTGCATTTGCTGTATCTTGTACCTGTTTTGAATTTGTTTGGAATGAGCTCTTTGCTGTTAAGCAAACTAATATTTCACATTAAATTAAATGTGTGTGAAAAGTTTTCCTGATACAAAAAATGCATATAGCACGTTCCCTTTTTGTGCCATTTCAAAACAACCCAGTCATTGGTTCATCTAGAGTAGCTTCTCACAGTCCAGAATGCCATATTTGGGTATTTCTGATGTTTCACTGCTCATTTTTGTACACAGCTGTTGAAAAATTGCTCTTGCACCTTTACATACTGTGAGTTACCGGTCTTCTGTCTTGCATTTCTTGACACTGACCTCATGATACCCTATACAATAGTCATAAAGCATATAAAATTAGAACATTTTAAGTCTTTAAAATGAGCAAGACTTTCCTGTTCAAGTCATTGTTTTATACATTCCGTTTCCAAATAAAAGACTTGGTATACGGGATACAGAGTTACTTTTTGTTACTGGAAGGAAAGATGGCAAAAAAACCTGTAAGTAGTAACTTTGGAGATACTATATTACATGTTTGAACTTTCTAGTTGTGGTAATGACATCAGCTAAAAATGTGGTTCTGTATGTGAACCAGCTCACGCTGGATTATCAATATCTAGAATCTGTTTAAGTGTCCAAGAGTAACTTAAAAATTTCCACACTTCTAATGGGATTTCCTGTTAAGCAGCTAGGTGACCATCTCACATTCTCATCTTCATTAGGCTTGTAATGGCTTTGGAAGTTAGAAGATTACTGTGATTTGGGGTTGAGGCTGGTTTAGAATTAATTGAGAAAACCATCATATGCTCGGGGAAGCTGCTCTTGCCCAGGACTCAGCACTGCATAATACCACAGCAGTCCTGATTCCCTAAGGACATAAGTGACAAAATTCAGCTGGCTGGACTCTGGGTGTAGATGGCGTGTGGCACAGTGCCTGCAAGCTGTGACGGAGACTGCTCTACTCCAGCACAGCTCTTCGCTTCCATACCCTGCTACTTCCTCCTCATCATTTCCTGCTGCTGTTCTCCAGGTGACCTTCCACCCTTTGGACTTTTTTCCCAGGAGCCACAGGGCGAATGGATTTACAAAACAGCTGTGGCACAAACACGTTTTGCCTTACCAGCAGAGCTCAAGAAGTCTGCTCTGCTGTGCTTCTGTCCCTCCGGAGCAGGGCTGCGGATGCTGTTGAACTGCAGGCTCGGCACCAGTGTATGTTCCCTTTTAACCCGACGCTCCAGTAACTCAGCTACAGCACCTACAGCTCGGCAACAGAAGCATTAAGGCACATAATTCTGTAGTTGGTCTGCAAACTCCACGCTTTCCGTTTTTTTCCATCAGAAGATAAATCTCATCTCAAAGAAGGGAAATATGGCAATTTATTGGTAATGCTGGTACCCTTTACATTACAGCTGACAGCTTTTCCTTATAGTATGATCTAAACAGGTGGAAAAGGACATCAGGAGGCTGCCCAGTACCAGCACAGCATCTTACCCTTCTTACAACGCTTTCCTGATAGTCCTGTGTAAAACCCTCTGAGTGAATAAATCTGGCTGTAAGAAATGGAGCCAGAAAGAGCCCAGCTTTCCCAGGTGCCCAATGACAGTGTCTGACTGCTTCCCCTCTCCCACTAGGAGAGGTTTGGCCCTGTGTGTGACGATCAGTGCACTTTTCCAGTGGTTATGGGAATACAGAAAAAAGACATTAAGCTGTTAGAGAGCATCCAAAGCAGGGCAATGAGGATGGTGAAGGGACGAGAGGAAGCTTTATGAGGAGCAGCTTGAGGTCACTTGGTCTGTTCAACCTGGAGAAAAGGAAGCTGAGGGGAGACCTCATCGCAGTCCAAAACTTCCTTGTGAGGGGAAGCAAAGGGGAAGGTACTGATGGCTTCACTCTCATGACCAGTGATAGGACTTGAGTAAACAGGATGAAGCTGAGTCGGGGGAGGTTTAGGTTGGATATTAGGAAAAAGTGTTTCACCCAGAGGGTGGCTGGACAAGGGAACAGGCTCCCCAGGGGAGTGGTCACAGCACCAGCCTAACTGAGTTCAAGAAGCGTTTGGACAATGCTCTCGGGCACATGGTGTCACTCTTAGGAGTGGTGCTGGTCAGTGCCAGGAGCTGGACTCGATAATCCTGATGAGTCCCTTCCAACTCAACATATTCTATTATTCTATTTAAGAATTTCCTGTTAGTATAAAAGGAGAACCATGATGTCTCCTTTTTAAGGATATCTAGAGCTAATGAGTTTGCTTCAGCTTTTCCTTTAAGCTATTCTGTTTCTTACTCTCCTTTTAATAGCGGGTCCCCAAAAATCCTGGCTTGATTGAGGTTTTTTAATTTCTTTTTAGAAGCCCCACTCCTTCATCAAAAGGAACAAAATAGATTAAAAGTCAGTTTAACACTGGGGCATTGTGGCTCATGCCTGTCTATGGTTAAAAGAGTAGGATACTCTTTTAACCATAGATACCACTCTCCCGTGGTGCCCCCAGCTTTCTGTTTAGTGATACTGTCCTTTTAGTCCTTGCCATATGGTACCCATACCTCTTGCAAGCTGTTTTGAGTCTTAAGTATGTATTTGGGTATAGTTGCCTCTCAGTTTCTGTCCCCTAAGGTTCTCTTTTGTCATCTACAGCTCCACAATCCTTATTAAGAGAGCTCTGATGGTGGCCTTGATGATTTGTCCTCCTTCTGTTCTTGCATGCCTGCAAAGACTTGTGGACTATCTTACTCTTATTTCGGACTTGGAAAAGTTGACTCTGAACATTTTTACCAGGCATTATTTGCCTGTACCAGTCTCCAGCCCCAGGTTAGTCTGTGTCAAGCAGCCTAAAGCAAGGTAGGCGTTTCATTGGTGTGGTTCATCTGCATGTTTTGGTCCTGCTAATCACAAACCACATGTGGCCAGGGAGCAACTGGGAATGAAAAACACCACTTTCCCCGCTCATGAGAGGTTAGAGAAGAGGGGGGTAGAACGGGTTGCAGGTCAGTGTATAAAATAACATAAAATAAAATAATAAAAACAGAGGAAAATAAAACCCAAAAAATAAATTATGCAAATTAAAACAATTACTCCACCAACCAACTGATGCCCAGCCTCTCCCTGAGCACCATCACCCCCCCAATCTCCCCTCAGCTTTATATGCTGAGCATGACACCATGTGGTATGGAATATCCCTTGAGTCAGTTGGGGTCAGGTTTCCCAGCTGTGTCATTGCCCAAATTCCTGTGCACCCCCAGCCTCCTCACTGGTGGAGTGGTGTACGAAGCAAAAAAGGCTTTGACTCTCTGTAAACATTGCTCAGCAGTAACAAAAACATCTCTGTGTTATCAAGACTCTTCCATCACAAATTCAAAACATAGCCCTGTAATACTATGAAGATATTTAACTCTACCCTAGCCAAAAACAGCACATGGAAAATTATTTTCCCCTAAACTCGCTAATACTGAAAGGCAGTGTGAAACCTGAGGAAGAATGTGTCTGAGGAAGAGTAAAGTGGGATACACTTGGGCATGGCTGGCTGCCGGACATGAGGCTGAGATAAGGATCAAAGAGCTTGTGGAGGAAATACTGGGACTGATGTGGGAAAAAGCAGCACTGAGCATTTATTAAACAGAATAAAAAAGTTCAGTGTCTGATGGGCACAAAGTGTGTCTGATGTAATTAAGACCTGACTTGAGGAGGCAAATGTGGGAGGAAGGGCTGAACATCTGTTCTAAGGAGTAACAAGCAAGTAGGGAGAAACTGAATCAAACAGTGAGTCTGGGGCTGGTGTTAGGAGAGTGATGCCACTCAGGGACCATCACACACAGTGTGAGAGACACACAGTGGCCAGCAAAAAGCATTTAAGAGGTGAAGGGACCACTGCAGCTCTAAGGGAGAGTCCCAATCCAGAGGATTGTGGTGGACAGACATGGGAAGAACCAGACCCATATAAGTCTGGTAATGGTGATAATAGAGCTAGAAAGGGCTTGTTTCCCCACACCACATGCGCTCTGCATAGGGGCAGACAGAGAAACAAATGGCATCTCCATTTACCAAGACCACTGTAAAGAAAACAAAGACTGCAGATGCAAGCCAGCAGAGAAGAGAGCATGTCACTCTCACAACAGGCTTCATTCCACAGCAGATAAAAGCCGTGACACGTGACAGATGTTCTAAAAAGGGATTACACTGAGCAGCTGGTTAAACTGAAGGAATGTCCTTTGATTAAAGGCATATGGCTGTATGATCTGTCTCAAGCAGTAGCCTTGGGTGAGACTGGCACCAAGATCAGCCACAGTTGCTGAAGATCCCCCAGTCACTGATGACTCAGACTGATGGATGTGATGGGTCAAAAAGGGGTCTTACTCTAACAAATTGTACTGGATCTGGCTAGGACAGTTACCTTTCTTCAAAGCAGTCTGTTCATGTTCTGTTTTGGGTCTGTGACTATCAGACAACACACCCATGTCTTGGTATTGCTAAGCAGTGCTTGGACAGCATCATTTCTTTTTTCCCACTCTGCCCCCACCATGAGTAGACTGGGGTGGGCAAGAAACTGGGAGTGGACACAGCTGGGACAACTGACCTGAACTGACCAAAGAAATGTCCCCTTGTACCATATAATGTCATCCTCAGCAAATGTAATGTTGGCTCCTCCAATGTGCCATAGTTATCCAAGTGTCCACTAAATCCATTCTGTACTACAGAGTTAGTCAATTTTCACAGCTGAGTCCTCAGACTTACTGCCAGGTAGTCCCCATGATCTCCTCTGGGATCCTTGATGTCAGGTTATGTATTTTCATAGCTTGTGATTCTGAAACATTCTGCCTTGACCGAGGTAGTCACTGAGTTCCTTTAAACTCGCTGGTAATTACCATCTAAATGTGGAGACTTGCTGATTTTTAAACAATTTTTCCCTCTTTCTTGAACAACATAATTCACAGTACTTAAGCTTCAGACAGATCACGCTGCGTGCAAAGATTTGACACAGGAGCCTCCCTCAAGTCTCTCAGTATTCCTATGATTGTCCTAAGTGTTCCTTCTCTATTTTTGCATTATAGACTTCTGGCCAGCTGTTCCACTTCTGATGTTTCATGTTTCTTTCACCTTGGAGAAGTTATTCATCAAACTAATCTGATACTGTTTGATTTATTTTTTACTTTTCTGTTTGAATACAGCTTCGGATTTTTGAAAGACACATCTTCATCTTGTGATATTTCTCATAAGAATTTCCTTTAGCATTTTCAAATGGAGCTTTAAAAAGAGAGGTGCATTTGCAGAAAGCTTGCCTCTTTAAATAGCCATTACTGAAGCTGGACATAAACATAACATCTCATTTCCTTTCACTTTGCTGCTTGACCATAAAAACGTTTTGTTTTTATCACTCCACAATCATCATCCATTCCCAGGGTAGCTCCCTTTCACAGAAACTGGTTGTAAAGGAGGATGTGGATAAGGTTAAGTATGCCTTGAAGCATAAATTTTGTTGAGGAGAACTGTGACCCCATTATTTGTCCAGATCTGGATTCCCAGTAAAAGAGTGGTATGGATGTACTGTAGTGAGCACAGAGAACTTTCCACTAAGCGTCACTGAGGTGATTATGGAGCAGGACAATCTGACATATGAGGAGATTGTGAGGCAGCTGGGATTGCTAAGCCCAAGGAGGAAAGGCTCAGTGGGAATCATATCAAAGTGAATAAATACAAGATGGGTCTAAACTCTTCTCAGTAGTATCCAATATCAGGATAAGAGGCAGTTGGCATGAATTAAAACAGAGCAAATTCCATTTAAACTTTTTTTTTTTTTAGGGGTGATAAAGCACTGGAACAGGTTGCCCAGAAAGGTTGTGGACTCTCCATCCTTGAGGAAATTAAAGCCTGATTAGACATGGCACTGGGCAATCTGCTCTAAGTGACCCTGCTTTGAGCAGCAGAGTGGACTAGACACCTCCACAGATCTCTTTCAGCCTCAGCTACTCTATGTCTCTGTGATTCTATTCTTTCCCTTATTCATCCTGCCACCGCCCTCCAAAAAAACCCCAAAACCCATAAAAAACAACCATACTCTTTTTCAATGTCACTTCATTCCCCCTATCCCTCCTGAATTCTCTCCCCAGCCCGATGGTAGACACACAGAAAAACACGTGGTACCTGTGAAAAGAAAGAGGAAAGAGGCCCCCTTAGCTTGGCTGCAGCAGCCCTCTCCCCCTTCCACCACTGCTGTGGTCATTGCCACCAAGGCAGGCAGCAGGAAGACGTACAGGCTGGGACTTGTCAACAGCTGGTAGAGATTAATGAACCCCTTTTTCTTCCTTTTCCTCTTACTTTCTTCCTGAACATGTTTCTCACAGGAAATGGTGAACCATGTGTTTGCCACAGGCAACATTCTACCTTGAGGATGCTGTCACCTTTGGAGCAACGGAGAGATTGGGGGATGTACATGTCAAATAGATCCTTCAGAGGTCAGACCAAGGGCATCAGCTTTATCCCTACCCTACCTGCAGATGCTGATGGATTCAGACTATCTCCAAATCCCCTGCCCCTCAGTATGCTGTGGCAGTGCAATATTTCAATTACAGCCTCGCCAAGGTCCCATGAAGCTTGGTGTTATTGCTCTCCCTCCCTTGGGAATGCCAGCTGGTGCCTATCTCTGTTAAGGGCTAAAGGAGTCTGGCAAGCAGGCAGTGCTGAACTGGAAGTGATGTAGGAATGCCTCAACTTATAGGTCACAAGGTGCCAGGGAGTGGATTCCTCCGCCATGCTGATGTTAGGAGATGAGCTGCTTTGCTCCCAGGAAGAATTTCATTGTTTTAGTAGGAAAGGAGGCCAGTCCTCCCTGAGCAGTGGGATGCTGACCTCACTCCCTAGTCTGTAAAGCCTTCACATGAGGAAGGGAAGGTACACATTGCTCTGTCTCAGTAGACCCACAACTTCTACACCTCTGCCCCTGCCACTGGTGAGAATTACTCACTGCATGGCACCACCACTACCACCATGACCACGGGGACACTAACATCTCCCTTCACCCAGTGACACACCTGAAAAAATAACCTTCTGCATGATGGGATCTGTTGGATGATTCCTCTCAAAGATGAGGAATCTTTGAGAAGGAGAGAACTGTGTTATATTTCTGCAGGATACTCACGGCAACCTAACTATGAAGCCTAGCTAGAAGATGATCACCTGACCCTTCGCGGTAGAGTGCTAACTCCATCTGGCCCAAATTTACTCAAGAGTCCTGGGTTTGTTGAACTTATGCCGTGTGTTGTGCCACATTTCTTTGCAAAGGTTTTTGGAAATTCAGGTAGCATGTATCAACCAGATGACCATAATTTTCGTGTCTTTCCAGCACTTGACAGAACCCAAAGGCAGGACTCCCTCTTATGGGAGTAATGTTGGCCGAGCAATCTGTATTTCTCCCAGCATCTCCTAATTCTATTATTGCACAGATATTTCACAGATATTGTCCTTGCCCATGGCAAGGGGGTTGGAACTAGATGACCTTTGAGGTCCCTTCCAACCCAAACCATGCTATAATTCTACAATTTCTACTAATTCACCTGGAACAAACATCAGGCTTAGAGATCTGCACTTCCACAGAACTCCACTGCAATCCCTTTCAGAGTTCGGCATCAAGTTTTCTATCATGAAGTCTTCAGATACCAAGGCAAATTTGGAGTAGGAGGTTACACTCTACTGCAAGCTATTTGGCTTCTTCATTCATGAGTTTGATGAAAAAAAACCAGGGTGAGCCACTTCGGTATTTTGAAGGTTTAGTCTGTTCATTTCCACCACAGTTGCTCCTACAGCTGCTCTTATTTCAGACAGATCCTCAGTGAAGTGCTGATCCCGATTTAAAAAAAGCGTTCCCCGGAGGGGAATCTTCCCGCTTGGTCCTCGACGGCGGAGCTGGACAGCGGC
>VZRQ01003011.1:16599-111870 GCA_013397975.1 Machaerirhynchus nigripectus | reverse complement strand
CGTCCGGCGGCTGGGGGACAGTGGCGCCGGGGACGCCGAGGTGCTGCGGGCCGACGACGCTCCCGGCTACCGCACCTTCGTGGGGCAGTGCCTCGTGTGCGTCCCCCGCGGCGCCCGCGCCATCCCGCGGCCCTTCACCTTCCAGCAGGTAGGAAGGGGCCCGGGGCCAGGGGCTGCCGCCCTCGCCGAGCAGCGAGAGCCCTGCCGGGGCTTCCCGGGGACCGCGCTTCCCGCGCTCCGTGCGTGCGCGGGGGCGGCGCGGCGGCCCTTGGCCCCTCGTGGCTGCTGCCGGCCGGGCCTCGCCGGCTCCCACAGCCATCCGCGGCTCATTCCCGGCCCCAGAGCCAGCGGGGAGCGGTGGGGGATCAGGCCCCTGCGTCTTCTCGGGGGTGGGAGAGCAAAGCCCAGGTGCCGGCGAGCGAGCGGGCGGATAACGCTGCAGGTTATGCATGGGGCTCCGTGACTCCCTGCGTGCCCATGGGGGTAGGGATGAACAAGCCGAATGTGGCCGGGGAGCAGCTGGGAGTGGAAAGTGCCCCACTCGTGAGAGATTAGAGAAGGGGTGGGTAGAACGGGCTGCAGGTCGATGTTTAAGCAGAGGAAAAGCTTTTCCGAGAGGGAAGACCGCTTTTTCCTCAGCGCCGCACGAGCAAAACTGTGCTGCGGTAGGAAGCAGATGCTGCGAATTTGTTGAGTGTGTTTTGGAATTGTGTACCGCGTCGTTTAGTTGAACTTTCCTTTACACAAAAGGAAATGGAGGCCTCAAGAAAATTAGCGTCAGTTCCCTGGAGGTTGGAGCCTGCGCGAGCACGTATGTACGGATGCGTGCCTGCAAACATGGATCTGCAAATACGGATTCACGGGCAGGGTGACCCGGAGGTAGTGGAGTCTGAGCTGCTGAGGGAGTCAAGGGGAGTAGTGTAGGGTGTTTCCTGGGCATAAAAAACCAGGATCAAAAGGGCAGATGTTAAAAAGACGTCCTTAAAGTCGTTGTCTTGCATTGCTACGTGTGAACATCTTGCAGTATGCTTGGAGAATCCTAATTTTTGGGTACAATGCTTGTGAATCATTAATACTGTTTTGAAAGCTGGTGCGTAGGGCTGTGTATCTTCGCAGTGTTTTTATATAAAGTATATTGTGGTTCATGGAGGAGTAAGTGAAGAAAGCTAATTTTCATTTTTCTTTATTTCTTCAGTTATCTAGTCAGAGCGAAGTCACCGCAAGAGTTGTTCAGCGACTGTGTGAAAAGAAAAAGAAGAATGTCCTCACATACGGATACTCCTTACCGGATGAAAACAGTTCCCAATTCCCAGTCGTGCCATTTTCGAAGTTATACAGCTACCTGCCCAATACTGCCACAGAAACTCTTCGTATCAGCGGCTTCTGGGAGACACTCTTGAGCAGGATAGGGGATGATGTGATGATGTATTTATTGGAACACTGTGCAGTCTTTATGCTGGTTCCCCCAAGTAATTGTTACCAAGTTTGTGGGCAACCAGTTTATCAGCTTAGTTCGCATAATGTTGACTCATCCCTGGTATTTGTTAGTCAAAGGCTCTCAAAGGATAAACGTACTCGCTTGCTTAAATATATGCAAAAAAGGCTTAAGTTTCATAGAAATTATCTTTTAAAGTCATATAGGTGGAAATGCAGACAAAGATGTGAAGATAATGTCTCCAGAACGAGAAATGAAAGAAATAATGAGATACCAAGCTTAGAATCCAGTGACCAGTGTGCTGCAGAAGCTGTTTCTGAAGGAAGCAAAGAGATCAGAATGGTTACTGGATGTCAGGAAAAACGGAGTAGCTCCAGTTCATGTGTTTCAGCTACAGCTCCATCTCTAAAAAGGAAGATGCATAGAGAACAACCTGAAATTCCAGCCAAGAGGGCAAAAATAGGGGAGAAAGTGAGAGAGAAAAAGGCTTGTAGTGTTAATCCCGATGTAAAGCAAAGCAGTTCGGAGAGTTCTGAAACTGAGTGTGTAGCACCACATTCTCAAAGTCTCATTAAAACCCCCCGTATTTCTCAAAGAAGTAACAATGCTGTGTCTCGTCCTTCTTTAGTTTACTCGTCTTGTGGCAGGAAGAAGTTTGTGGCAGGTAAAAGCTCTCTTCTGCAGGGAGTTCACAGTAACAAACCTTTAGAGTCCAACACGGAAATGCAAACAGAATTCCATAGGAAAAGAGTAGGGATGCATACGTATCAATCTCAGTTGCCTTCAGGACAAACCAAACCCATGGAGGGTATTTCTTCAAAATGCAGCAGGCAGGAAAGTCCCCAACCTCATTTGTCAAAGAAGTTACCAAAGAGACTCCTGAGTTCTGCAGTATACATTGAGAGGAAGTCTCTTCTGTATTGTCACAGGAGTTTACGAGAATGTTTTCCTAAATCATTTTTATTGAATCGCTTGCAGGACTCTCAGGCAGGTGGAAGACACCTTGTAGAAGCTATATTCTTACGCCGTAATCCAGTGCAGCGAAGCCGTAACCAAAGTCTGCCAAAGCACAAGCGGAGAAAGAAGTTGCCCAAACGCTACTGCCAAATGAGGGATACATTTCAGAAACTGTTAAAGAACCATGGAAAGTGTGCTTACTTAGCTCTCTTGCGAAAAAATTGCCCCATTTTAATACCTGAAAACAGAATGAAAAAAATCAAGCTGTTATGTCAGGCAGCCTTGCCTGGGGAAGCAGAGGTTCAGAAGCAAGCAGAACAGTTTGGGAAAGAGCCTACTAAGCGTGTGGCAAGCAGCAGATGTGAATCTGGTCACACTGATGTGCCTCACAACTTAGGTGCTCCCCTTGCAGAATCTGTGCGTGGGGGGTTGCAGAGTGAGAAGCAAAACTCAGGAAAGGCACGTGATTCAGCCGTCAGGGAGCTCCTCAAGCAGCACAGCAGCCACTGGCACGTGTACCTGTTTGTGAGGGAATGCTTGGAGAAGGTCATCCCCACTGAGCTTTGGGGTTCAGACCATAACAAGTGCCGGTTCCTAAAAAATGTCAAAGCCTTCATTTCCAGGGGGAAGTTTGCTAGGCTTTCGTTGCAGGAGTTGATGTGGAGGATGAGAGTGAATGACTGCATGTGGCTTCGTCTAGGCAAAGGTACTTCTTATATTAAAGAGCTAAGTGGTGGGGCTGTCAGGTGTTTGGTGTTCATGCTTAAGGTGGGAGGGGGAGGATACTGAATCTAGAGTCAGAATTGCTGAGTTCACTGGTAGTAACCACAGCTGAGAGAGCCAACCTAGTAGTGTTTGTAACTGATGGTGGAAGGACACCTAAGTTTGTCTTCCTTCCAAAACTTGTTTGCATTCATGCTTTTTGTGTTTAACAGAATTATGTTTTCATAAACATGAATTCAGAACCTGGGCTGAAAAAAAACCAAAACTCTTTCCCATCCACTCCTATTATCCAATTGCAGTAACTCTGAAAATCCATTGAAGTCTGACCTAAGCACATAAGGAATGAATGCTGTCTGCCTGTTTGTTACTGTAAGAGCTCAGAAACAACTAAAAGCAAATCAAGACACTTGCAGTGGCATGTGTTCCTCTGCTGTGGGCATGAAAAACCCAGGTTTTTTTACTCCCTAACATCAACCCTGTGAGAAAGATGTGAGTATGGGACCCATTCAATACAGGGATTGCCTACCACAGAATCACAGAATGGTTTGGATTGGAAGGGTCTGTAAAGATCTAGTTCCAACCTCCCTGCCATGGGCAGGAACCCCTTCCACTAGACCAGGTTGCTCAGAATCCCATTCAGCCTGTCCTTGAGCACTTACAGGGCTGGGACATACACAACCTCTCTGAGCAACCTGCTCCAGTGCCTTACTACCTTCACAGTAAAGAATTTCTTCCTAACATCTGATGCAAACACACTTTCTTTCAGTTTAAAACCTTTGCCCCTTGTCCCATCATTACATGTCCTTGTAAAAAGGACTGTCATCATCCATCACCTTTCTAGAGTCCTTCTCTGGGATCAAGAGACCCTTACTGAGCACTGCTTCCGCCTGGGTAGTTGGTGGTGCAGAAGTCCCCAGGCTGAGCAGTCCCTGGCTAAAAAGCTCTGATGGCAACAGCAGATTGCTCCAAATTCTGTATGAATCCATTCTGTTTAGTCCTCTTTTCAAATGACAGGTGAATCTTCCTTCCCTCAAGTTTGTTCTTCAGACACTGTCCTAGGATTTAAATCTAGGCTGAAGCCGCGGTCCTGTGGTTGATTGCTCTAGGCTCTAATGCACATTTTTGTTTTTCTGTGCTTCTGTTCTCCATCTATACAATGTGGATCTCACTTCCTTAACTGGATGCTTGCAGTGTTTATTCTTACCTGATACTGTACTTGGATCCTACAGTAATGCGAGCTGAAAATGGTATTCTTTTGTTAAAAGGTGCAGTAAGTTCTGAAACTATTACGGGTTCTTTTTAGTGTGGGAGGAAAATAAGCAGTCTGATGTTTGAGAACTGATGTCAAAAATAGGGAAGGTTATACTTTCATAAGAAACTCTTAATTCTAGGAAATACATTATTTCTTTATTCAGAAACTGTGGTTCAAAACTACACTTTTCAAAATGCTGAGGAGTTAAATATTGAAAAAGCCTTTATTGTAAAGTATGTGTTTGATTCACAGTCATTAGGAACATCTTATCTTTAAAAATGTGATGCCCTCTTCTTTGGCCATATTCCAGGAAAAGCAATGTAATGGCTTATTTTAATTTTCATGAAAGTACTCGCATGTGCTTGATGTTTAAACATGCATTTAATTGCTGTGCTGTGCTCTAGGTAGGGTTGTTTTTCCTCCTAAAGTACTAGTGGTTTCTTGACAATCTCCTGAATTGTAGTCATTGTTTACATCTGTTGTCAGGAACTTGGAAAAGAAATGATCTATTTCCAGAGCAGCTACCTATCAGCATCGTGATTTAATTTGCGTATTACAGCTCTTCAGTTAGAGAGTTTTCCAACAGTGGATTTTTTTCACTAATGTTACTTGGCTGCTGTTGAAGTAGTAGTCTTTTTTAAAGTGCTTTAAGTACAGCAAAATGTCTCTACCCTGGAGCACACAAAAACTAAACAGAGTAGAAAACTGAAAACTTACTTCCATTTTATAAATTTTAGTGTCAGCTCTGTTGCATCAAAGTTAAGCTGTTTTTTAACACATTCATGCCATAACCATAATTTGTGCTAAGCAGCTAAACTGATATTCCTGTATAGTTTCTTTAAGAATCCTGTTGCATTTTGGCTAAAATCTACTCTTTAAACATAATTAGAAAAATCATTATTGGAAGTTGGCTAAAAAAAATCACTGTTTTAGCCCAGGGTCTTATTCCCTCCTCATCCGTATTTAGACGTAATTACAGATCTATGTGACCATCAATTTGACAGTAGTTAGGAATGCTCTGGGTTCATAATTGTTGTGCTATCTGAATATTGGAAGTACTGATGGACTTTGGGTGATTTGAACTTTTTTTTTCCCTTTGGCTGCAGCTGTATATTTATATAGAATGTCTGAAATAAAGCCTAACCCTGAAATTAATTAATTTTAATTTAATTGGGAAATCTGAATATCATTCTTATCCCCAAATCATCGTAGTTTAATTTTGTTAATTTTTACAGTATGCCTAAGTATTTTCAGTTTTTTGCTTCATTTTTTAAAAAGTTTTATATTGAATTTGTTTCTTTTTATTTTTCCTCTCCTTTCACAATAATCTTGCCTTTGTGCATTAAAGATCTTGCACAATCAATGTTGGGGGAAGAAGGTAAGTCTTTGGGCTACTATGGCATGTATTTGTACCCTCTATGTCAGTTTGTTACTGCAGATTAGTTGCTGTGTTTGTGCTTTAAGCTTGGGTCAGTTGTGGTGTTTATTGCCCTGAAAATTCGGAGTGGCAAATCTGTGTAGTTGTTTGTACTTAACCTTTTCTCTTTCTCATGACCTCAAGCTGGGGCAAGAATGTTGCCCGAGTTTCTTGTTTGTGTGTGCCGTTTCTTTACTCATACTAAGAGTTGATAGTTACCATAACTACCTTTGAATTGTTTATTGAAGGTGACCACTTTGTTCCTGCCGATGAACATCGTTTCCGTGAAGAACTTTTGGCCAAATTCCTATACTGGCTGATGGATACCTATATTGTTGAGTTGCTCAGATCGTTTTTCTATATCACCGAGACCATGTTCCAGAAAAACATGCTCTTCTACTACCGAAAGTTTGTTTGGGGCAAGTTAGAGGACATTGGAATTAGGTAATACTAGAAAACTAATTAAACGTTAATGGGTAGCTATGTAGAAATAATGTGTTTTGTAGTGTAAAGTTATATTTCTGCTTTGATTTATTGCCCATTTATCTTCCTTTTGTTTGCCTAATTTCCCAAAGGAAAACTCAGCCTGTGACTGTAGCATGCACAGTTTGTCATTTCAGAAATACTTTGTGTGAGAAAACTGATTCAAATTTTGACTTCTTTATTAGAAGAGAAATCTTTGCAATAATAAAATCCGTTATGAAGAGGATTTTGTTTTGATAAGGCAGTTTTTTACACCTTTTAACCATGAGTAAAGCATAGTGATAGAATCCCAAGGTAACCTTGTGAAACTTCGTTTTAAAAATACTCAATTTGCTTCAACTACTTTAATTTAGAAACAACAAAACCAAAACCAAGGCTTTGCTGAAATGCTGTAATACTCTATTCATAAAAATCAGACAATAGCCTAGTGACTTTAGGGAGTTTTTTTAAAGGGATTTAGAAGCCACAGCTCCTTTTTTAGTACAGCTGGAGTTCCGTGCTGGTTTTTTGGTCTAAAAATGCATGCATGTATTTAAGTAAGGGCATTATATAAGATAAAATTTTAAACGATTAAGTGATAAAGTAGGAATAGCAATTTTAATGAACAGTGTTGTGCACCCATCTCCATAGTTCACATCTTTCAGGTTTTCATTATAAATTGCTGATGTCTGAGAGCACTTTGGAACTGTGAAACATCAGTATGCTTTATTTTGTGTTTTAGTGGCTGTTTTATATGGTAAACCTTTTGCTTTTGCAGTGATCTCTTGGTCCACAACGTTACACATGTGATCTTTTTCCCTCCTGCCCCGTCACTCCCTGATTTCAGCATTGGTATCTCCAGTGCCACTCTTTGCATTTGTGTTTGCACTTGAAGGAGTCTTGATGTTGTTTGCAGTTGTAGCACAGAATATGCACATTAAATAGTAGTAGTAGAACGTAATTTTCGGTCCCACACCTTCTGTTTGTCTTGTCTTCAAACTAACAGCTGTAGTGTTGCAATTAGTGTTTTATGCGGTTTTAATGTACTTAAAAGACTGTTTTTTTTGGCACAAAATATGATCAAGTACTGTCTTTTACGTAGTAGAGATATAATAATAGAAGTAGTAAATAATAGATTTTTAGTGGGGTTTGTGATTAAAAGATAACAAATAACTTGGGATTTAGCTCTTTTGTCCCTCTTCGCAGTTTCCCAGAAAAACCCAATGTGTAAGGACAAGGTGCTTTGAAGTCAGAAGACCCTAATCTAGACTCTTGTTTCTTATGATTTCCTCCCCTCGTATTTCCTCACCATTCAGGAAGCTCTTTCTCATCTTTGGCTTGGAAGGTCACTAAACTGCGGGTTGTTGGAAGCTGGAGAAACATTCCAAGGAAGTGCTGCTGCGTGCTTGCCAAAGGCGTGTTCTAAGTACAGAATGTTTGCTCTTGGCTACAGGAGTCCTAGTTCATAAAAACTTCCAGTCTGATGCCGGCAGCTGCAGTTAAGCTTCACTGGCAGGGATTTCAGCGCTGCTTTTTCAAGTGTCACCTGCACCTGTGAAGCCACGAGTCCAGCTTCCTGCATTCCTGCAGGTGGCCAGCTGCCAGCTTCACATGGAGGAGAGAAATTGGGGTTTACAGATACAGGGATACAGGTGTTTAGGGCTGCCTTGGCCGTTTTGAGCCTGTTCAGACACTGCTCTTAACCAGCCTGTGTTTTCAGGCACTGCTGGTGAATCAGTGCTGAAGGCTGTTGAGCTGCTTCCACCTTCCCTGGAGGAAGAGTATCTGGTGACCTTGGTTGTTGCCCTAATGGCTATTGTGTGGTTGTTCCGCTTCTCCTCAGCTGGAGCTGCTCAAGGCAGTTGCTCTGAGCTGGTTCACAAGAAGGCATTGGTAGCCACCGATTCCTGGTCAGTTCTTCTGCATCTTCCTTTGGAGGATGAGAATAGATGGAATAGGCTGGACAGACTGGACCTGGGCCTTACTTGTGAGCTTAGCTTTGCACTGACTGCGTTGTCATTAGGGGGTAAATCCTCATCTTGAAGGACTGTCCTTATGAGTAGATCATCCTGGGCAGAATCCCACTCAAGGATATGGAGCACAGTTCTGAGAGGGGCCCTGGATCTGTATGTAATCTGTATTGGTGGAGATCAGAGTGTGCTGTCATTGTACACACACAACTTTGTATTCCTTTTTGAAGCTATATCAAACTTCATTTCCCAAATTAAAAGCAGGATTTGCTAAGAAAAAGTCCGTATTTCATGCTGCACTTGCTTCAAGTTACGTAGCCTGCAGAATGTAAAGTTGTGTTTCAAAACTAATGAACCCAAATGTTATGGTGACAGCACCTGTTTTCTTAAGGCTCATGCCCTTGCCCCACACAGTGGCTGCTGAGGATTAAAAATGCTGCAGAAATTCTGAATCCCCCCCATGAGATTGAGGTGAGATGTCAAAAGACATCAGGACCATCCAGTCAAGTTGCTTCAAATTTCAGTGCTTAACTGCACTGTGAGTGCCAGTGAGAGCAGCATGGTTCAGTGGCTGCTAGGTTAGCACACATTCAAAATCATTAGCACTGCTATAAATGCCATGAAATAAGCAATGAATGTTGCTGCAGGCACAATGGCATCCAGTTCTACAGCTGGCCAGAGGTAGTAGTGAAGATCTGCCAATAACGGGCCTTTGACTTCACTTTCAACGGAAGTCATATTTTTTAAAATAATGGTAGAGGTTTGTTGGTGTTTTTTTTCCCCCCTCACATTCAGTCTTGAATGTGAGCTGTAAAGGGATGGAGATTTGATCCTTAAGTTGTTTCTGTTGAACTGGAGTTACTTGTTTTTTCTTTGTATGTAGACATACCTGTACCTAACAGTGTAGTAGATGATGTTTTATGTGTTCAGCAAAGAATGTAATTCTATAAATAGTAGTTATCCCTCACTGTGGAAAAGCAGTCATTGCTGCTTTCCTTTGGGCAGCATCTGTACCAGGAATTTAATTTCAAATTTTGAATATGAATCCTCGAAACTCTTTTTTAGTAGCTCAACTGACTGGCCCTGCATGCCACCATACCTTCTAGGTGTCATGCACTGTATCCCTCAGACCTCGAGTCTCAAGCAGCTGGATCATGGGCTTGTATTTGAGCTTTGTAGGCATACAAAAGAGAAGTATTTGTTTGCTTCTCTTACCTGCATTCCTGGCTTCTCAGATGTCTCCTAGAGCATCTTTACCAGTTTCCACCATTCACCCACTGCCTTTTGCAATTGTGCAGGCTCCTTTTGCTAAACCAGTCTGTTGGATTGTGTGGAATGCAAAAAGTCTTCGTGGAGATTTAGATTGATGTCCTGTCTTTTGTGAGGACTTGAATTGCCTCACTTACTTCCCAGGGTGGTACTGTAACCACTAGTCTGTAGGGCACATTTTGTCCATCTGAGCAATACAAGTGGTGCAGGAGAGTGATCCAGGTCTTTTATGGTGCGGGTAGGGTACTTTAACACTGCATCGTAAGTAAAAACAAGGGCTTTTGCTCCACCACCATTTCCTGATTCATTGCATGGAAAAGTGTTGATTTTGACAAAGCTTCATGGAACTGTAAATCTTGAGGGGGTAACAGAGGGGAAAACACGTTTCCCGTTAAGGTGAACTTGGGAAGCTCAGAACCTGTGACTTGAGCGCCTTTGGTTCTTCCTTATTTTCTGCTGTTTGCTTCAACTGGCACCTGCTCATCCAAGCCCTGGGTACCTAAAGCCCTTATGTTGTCTATGTGTATCCTAGCACCTCAGTTAGCTGTAACTCCTAATAAGTGGTAGATCCCCTAGTGGTTGCGAGTAGAACAGCCCATTACAGTTTGTAAGTCCTTCCCAGGAGCTCTCATAGATTAGTTTTCAGAAGGTTCTTTTCAACTTTGTTAACGTCTTTCAAACTTCTGAAACCATGAACAATATCCATCGTCCTGTTTCTTGCATAAAACATATTTCAGAATGTTCATATGTATTCCACTAATTTGTGTTTAAATTTTAATTTGTGTTGAGGGGTTTTTATTTGCATCAAGCAGAAATGTGTGGTGTCTTACTGTATTACAATGTCATTAAGATACTCTGATATTGTTCTGAAATTCAGTATTTCATGTCACTTTCTGCAGAGGTTAGTATTTGTATTATCTTAGAAAAATCTTTGGCTTTAGTTATCATAAAGACATTAAATGTTTTAATTGCTGCCTTTCCTATTGCTTACTCTAAGTGTGTATTTGTATTTTAGAAACCATTTTGTCAAAGTACAGCTGCGGCCTCTGTCTTCAGAGGAGATTGAAACTATGCATAAAAAAAAATTTGTTCCTATGGCATCAAAGCTCCGGTTTATTCCCAAACGAAATGGGTTGAGACCCATAGTGAAAGTGAGCGGTGTTGTCGAACCACAAGCACTCAGCAGGGAAAGCAGAGGAAAGAAGGTTTTTATTTTCTTCGTTGTATTATATGCATTTGATGTTGGTAACTAATAAATGGACTAAGGATTTTTGTTACATAAAACTAGTTTTAACCGGGTGGACTGTAACATTCTGATCAGAATGGCTGAATGGGTCTGTTGCAGCTTAGCTTCTCCCTTTCCAATGCTTAATTATCACAAGCCTCCCGTTCCAGGATCACAAACTCCTGTTTGCAAACCTGTCTTAAGGAAATGAGCCCAGTAGAATGACATAGCTTGTAAAGTAAACCCGTTTGTTTGGTACGGATGAGTCTGGCCTTTTGGGATTTGCCTGAATACTGATGGGTGCGTGTTGATCTGTGAAATTGTGGAGCCAGTGAACAGTGGTGAGCTGGGTGCGTTACAGAAGAGGCCCTAAGGAAGGGCGAGGAAGCTGGAGCAAGCACAGTAGAGAGATAGGAAGGAAGCTGAGAGTAATTGCAGTGTGGGAACAGACAGAACACTCAGTGCACAGAATAATCCATTTAACAGGGCAGTTAACCAGAAGGCATAGTGGCAGCCCAGTTTCACCATCTTGCATGGCTGCATTAATTGCTTTTCCTTAAGGCTGGATCTCATTCGCAAGATTGAATGTTCCCCAAATGGGTGAGGTGTCAAGAGTTTCTTAGCACTTACTGTTCAGACTGTGTGATCGCAGACCAGATGAAAAGAGCATCAGCTAAAGGCACATAATATTCCATATTGTGGTGTTTACAGAGCTAATTAACCTGCACGACTTCAGTCCTGCTCTTACGTACTTGACTATCCCCATAGCTGAGTTAAATCTTTGCTCAATTACTTGGGTAAAGTACCTCCGGAGGCCCAGCTGATGGTGCAGCTGGAGTTAGCATAAAATCACAGAGCACACCTTCTCCTTGCTATTCTTGTTGCTGTTATTATCTCCGGCAGAGAGAATGAATGGTATTTAAGCAGTTATTTTCAGATCGATGGTGGTTTTATTTGCTGGCATTTATCTATCACTGTAACTATTACACCTTGATTTCCAAGAGTCAGGTAGAGGAACAAAAACATTTTCCATAGGATTTAACTGTACCAAAAAAAAAAAAAATTTCCGAGACTGTTTTGTCACTTTGAAGTAGTTACTGCAGTGATATTCAGGCTTTCTGAAAGCTTCAGTTGAACAAAATAATATAGTAAAACATAAATTTAATCTCAAACTTCATGTAAATTTGTAATCTTTATATTGCACAGAATTTATTGTGTTTCAGCATAATTTAAGGTGATTCTCTTTGGTCTCTTTAGATGAATCATTACAACACTCAACTAAAAAATCTCTTTAGTGTGTTAAATTATGAACGGACTATGAACACCGGTCTTATAGGCTCTTCAGTGTTTGGGAAAGATGATATCTACAAGACATGGAAGCAGTTTGTTACAAAAGTTCTTGAATCTGGTGGTGAAATTCCTCATTTCTACTGTGTAAAGGTATGTATTTTTAATTACATATTCAAACTAGCTTTTCAAAACCAGATTGTGCAGATACTTTCATAGTTGTGTTAGCTGTGACCCGACTGCATAATTATTTCTTTTTCTAAATAAAATTTTGTGCATACCTAACAGACTTTGGTTAGTTTTTTGATGGGGGTGGTTGATTGCTTTTTGTGGGTGGGTGTCCCTGCAGTAGAGCTTCCTTTGCTTGGGTGTTTTTCTGACCATCTTTTTGTCGTGTAGGAGCTTCTGCTTCTGTACATGCACTGAATTTTTTGCAGTTACATTCAGCTGGGTATAAAAGTGGGAGAAAGATAAAAGCTCTGATAGGCTTTTGAGCCATATGAAAACCAGAAAAAACGTTCTATGTGCATTTGAATAAATTCACTGTCTCTTAAAAAATTGGTCTTTTCTATCTCAGTATCATTAGTTTCTGTTGAAAATGAACACATGATTTCTGGTTGGTGTCTTTCCAGTAAGTTTCTTCTCCTACTTTGAAAAAATCAGTGCTTGTTGAAGCCCACTATTTGAAGGAGTTTGTTCTTCACACTTTTGTCATTTTCTTCTAGCAGAAAACATTTAGTGTTTGATTTCAATTCATAGGTTTGAACTGGGGCAATGTATACAGAAATACGTAAATTATGCACAGATTTGTGTATATTATAGAGGGGTTCCTTTCTCATCTCTCACACGTTGCTTGCCATCCCGCTCTGAAATAACTTTCAAGATTTTGTCTTGTTACCTTTCAAGCCAAAGGGTCATGTCATTGACATAATTTCTGTTATAATAATCCTAAGATCCTGCTTCTACAGCAAGTTCTCAGTTTTTACTATGACAAGTAAAAGCAGAGGTAGGTTTCCAATATGAGGTTTGGAAAAGTAAAATATCTAGGTTTGCAGCTTTCCAAAAGTGTAAGATGTCATCTCCACGGCCATATGGTGAGGAAAGTTTCTTAAAACATTTGAACATAAAAATATCAGCTATTAACTTAAATGATCGAGGGTTCAGTGTTAGATTTAAGGTTGCATATGGTATAATCTTCTGCTAAAACGAGAATTGTGCTGTAAGGGAATACTTGATGAGTGGGGGAAGGTTTTTCAGATGAGTGGCGAGGTTTTATTTTGTCACAAATTTGGCCTGAATGATGCAATAATTTTACTCCCATGTGGTCTGTCCTTCAGCCTTGCTTCCATGCTGCAGCAATACTTTTTTTTATACTACCACAATGTTTACAGCGATATTGCTGAATACGTGGTGGAAGATATTTCTTCTGTTTCAGTCTGATGTGTCCAGGGCTTATGATGCCATTCCTCACAGTAAACTGGTGGAAGTGATTTCGCGGGTCCTGAAGCCTGAGAAGAGAACCGTGTACTGCATACGGCGCTATGCTGTGATTATGATTACCCCAAGTGGAAAAGCCAAGAGGGTCTATAGGAGACATGTATGGCTTCCTGATTTCTTCCGTTTGCTGTCGTAAACGTATTTTGGTCCAAGGAAAATTCTTCCTTTATAGCTTTCTTTAGTCACAATTTGAGTCGGTTAAGTACTTAATAAAACCCTTTTAAACTACTGTTAGATGTTTTCCAGAGGTAGAAAAGTTTCTTTTTCGCCCATGCCTTTTAAAGTTTTTACTCACAATTAGTAAAAATAAAGATAAAAGTGTCGCAGAAATAGATATTTTTGAGTGAGACATTTCATTTTAACAGTAGAATTGTTGGATTAAAATAACGCAATAAGGCTGGTCCTTTGACCTCCACTGAATAAAAAAGTCAGTTACTGAATTTTCTACTGCTTTCATCATTTATTCCTTTACAATTTAAACAATTACACAGGTTTCTACTTTCAAGGACTTTATGCCAGACTTGAAGCAGTTTGTGTCCCAGCTTCGGGAGAATGCCTCATTGCAAAATGCAGTAGTAGTTGAACAGGTAAGTATTGTGAGGCTTCTTTTCAACTGAAAAAGAAAGAAGAATTAGAGGAAGGTTGGGATTTTTACTTGTATGTAAGTATGTATGTACTTGTATTATGTGGTTACATTACCTCTTGTCTAGTTAATCAGCACCTTCTGTAGAAAGACTTCTGTCAACTCTTCTTTGATGTTTGTAACAGGCTCTCAGTGTTCAGTGGGAGAAGTGTACCAGGCAAGAAATCTGGCAAAAAGTCCTTCTGGACTTGTCCCAGATTTTCTCATTATTGTCTCAAACTTTATTTTAACCAGTGTTTTCTTTTCCTTTCCTACTTTCATTGTTTCTCACAACAGTTCTCAAGTGAGAAACTAACTGTCTAGTAAAGAAGGGCTTCAACACTTGCTATCTCCAAAACATTCAGAAGTAAGAATGAGCAAAATGTATTATAAGCCAAGTAGCTAAGGATGTGGCATCTTGATTTATTTTAAGGATTATCTGTCAAGGTTGATGAGAATGAACTCTTCTTTAGGGGAGTTAAGTCCAACACAAAAAAGATCAACTCCTAAAGCTTTTGTTTAAAGAGATTTCTTGCTTTCAGTGAGTTAAAGTATGGTTAAAAATTACATGTATTTTAAATTTATTCCAGCTGATGCTTTGTTGCAAGAAGCAGGCATCCTTCTGTTTTAATTCTTGTGATACAAGTGTTTGTTCTCAAGACTTCCTTCTGTGCAAGGAGCATGACAAAGGTGTAGAAAGAAGTAGGTGATGTGCTCAGTCTTTTTCCATTGTGAAATCATGGTGTTGCATAATAACAACCTACAAGATTTCCTGAGCATCAAATGAGCAGACAGATACGTTCTTTCAGGCTAATAATTCCTCTTTAAATTCTTCTTTTCTAAACCTAGCAGTGGAAAATGACAATGTTGGCAAGAGGTGATTTCTAATATACGAATAAAACGATCTTGTGTATCTGTGGACATAGGAGTAGAATGTATGGCGTGGCTGGTGTACAATTCCAGTATTCTACAAAAATAAGTCTAATGAGTACCTGGATGAAAATGGAAACTAGCTGGATCTCTCATGTATAAGTACATTTTGTCATTTTTTTCAAACTGATCCAGAGAACTGTGCTAGATGTTGCATGAACAACAGCATTCTATTTAAAACTATTTTATGCTTGAAAACAATTTGTGCAGTATTTTAGAAGAATAAAGTACTTTGAGAAAAGTGTCATGTCAGGCCAGGTGTCTGTACCACAGGTACATCCCATTATCTTTTCAGTGCAAGTAATCATGACCTTCCATGGCTCTATCAAAAGTTGGGTGCATTTGTCTGCTGTCTAATCTATTAAAATTTTGTTTTAATTTGAATGAAGTCATTGTTAAAGTTATTTAAATTGTTGTAAACGGTTTTTTTATCAAACAGTTTTTAACAAAATGTTCCATAAATATTGGGTGGGCAGTAATGCATGGGAGTGTTGGTTACACCTGGCAAAGTGTGTGTTTTGCAGCAGAATGGGCAAGTAAGTGTATCTCAACTTGGGGAATCATAAAGACTGTGATGTACAGAAATTGTCCTGCAGGATAGAAAATGGCCAAAAGAGTGAGGTCTCATACATCGTAGTAATCCAGTATATTATGCCAGCACTTTAAAAAGTGGGTTTAGATGTTTTATTTGATTTCTGCTAACACAAAATAACCCCCAACATCCAACAAAAAATTAACTTGTTGGATGTGAGCAGCTTTTTAGTATGTATGTTCACATCTTGGGTTTAGGGTTTATCTTTTCACTTACTTAGGGGTTTGAGCTGCTACAGTCTGCTTTTTTAAAGATTTCTGTGTGTCTTCAAAGTTACAGTGTATTTTTCATCTTAAATCTTTGTTTTGTCATGTTTCTAGAGCTTAACTTTCAATGAGACAAGTTCCAGCCTGTTTAATTTTTTCCTTCAAATGATACATAATATAATCCTGGAGATTGGGAACAGGTAAAATTAAGAGTAGAAGTAAGAAATTAGTTATTCTTTGTATAGCATGCTTGGTTTGTTTTCTTTAAGAGGTTACCTTTAATTGACTCTGGGGATTTACGATAGCTGTCTTTTAAAGATTTCTATTTCACGTTAATTTGAAATTTGTGTATCAGTTTAAGCTCCAAAAAAGCATGATGAGTTTAGAATCAAATTTATATTGAATAAAATTTATCTTTCCTACCTGGATGATATTAACTATACACAATGTATTATTCCATAGAATATGGAATAACCTTCATTTAAAACTGCGAGTGTAATTCAAAAGGAAAATGCTTTAAAATGACGGGATCCGTAGTGGTGAGCAAAATCAAGAGTAACATCCAAGCAAGCATGCAAAAGCCTTGTCAGTAATTTCTCTGTAGTGCAAAACTAAACCTTTTTTGCATGGTTTTGCTGTTTGGCAAGTTGCAGTAAAAATAAAAGGCAGTAGCAATAGGAATTAAAATTATTGGCAGCTCTGAAATTAATAATCCGATGTTACAGAAGGTAGTAATGCAGATTTCTTCTTGTGTTGGTAGAGATACTGACATAGTATTTGTATTTTGCCTCTAGGTGGCAAATGTGTACCGTGTCTAAAAAAGGAAGTACTTACATGATCTTCATTTGTAAATTCAGAGTGATGTATGTTAGAATGAATAGTTTCTTGCTCTGGAAAAAAAAATACCCTTGTTTTAGAATACTTACTTTAGAATATCACAGGACTGAGGGAGAGTGAGAAAAGCTTTCAAGGAGTCAAATAGAAGAGTGTTTACAGTTTAGAATCGGTGCTTACGCTCCCTTTGGCAGGATCATAAGAATGCTCTTGTGGCATACTTTAATAATGACTAACCAGCATGAGGTTTCATGGAATTTTAATGGTTTCAAAGAAAGCACACCCTGACAAAACCAGTTTCGTACGTTTAAATTCAGCCACAACTTGACTGAAAAAATACTGGTTTTCCTGAAATGAACTTACCCCTTTTAGGTAGCTTGTTCTCATTTGTCCAGAAGAACCCCCTTAAGTTCAGTAAATAAATAGACTCTTTTTCTCAAAAAAAAAAAAAAAAATCACAATTAGTAAATGTTAACTTGATGTTTTGAGAAAAATGCTGATTATTGATCTGGGGACCCGTAAGAAATCTTTTAATACCATTTGATACATTTATCAAAAGTCTCTAAGAAAATAAAATTACTGCAAGGAAAACTTTCAGATGACTCAAAATACAGGTACAATCAGTGCTCAAAAGTGGTATGTGGTCTAAATTCATTCTCTTCAGCTTTGCCAAGTCATTCATGTAACAGTGGTGAAAAGGACATTATAGTATCTCACTGCTTCAAAGAAGTGTTGTGAAAATAATTCTCTTGGGTTTTTTTGAGCCATATCCGTTTGGTTGCTGCCAGCATAGAAAAATTCTCCCAGTGCTTTGTTTCATGCACAAGAACACTTCTCTTGAAGCTGTCACAATAAAATGTAACAAAGAATTAAAAAACTTAAATGAAGGATGTGTCTGCAGCAGAAGGAGGCCTTGGGGTTTGAGATCAGTTACAAAATTTCTTTCGTCTGATATCAGTTGTCTCCTGGAGTTTGTTAATACGAAAGTAGTATGTGTATTGGTGGGGTATTTTTCACTGCTAAAGTTAGAACTTGTGGATCTCTATGTAGATTCTTAGAAGAAAGAACAAGCAAATTTAAGTAAGGCTAACTGGCAAACATATAGCATATTTCTTATTGAAACTTATGCTGGGAAAAAAGAAATATTTAACAGCTATTGCCATCTCGATGCATGTTTTGAGTTTTTGTTTTCTTTTACTTCTTGCTAGGTACTACTTACAGTGCTGTGGAATTCCACAGGGCTCCATGTTGTCAACCTTACTTTGCAGCTTATTCTATGGGGACATGGAAAACAAATTGCTCAGTGGAATACAGCAGGATGGGTAGGGATGCTTTGTTTTGTGCTCTGTTACAGTAATTCTTAATGTGTATTATATGTCTTAGTCATTTTCTCTGATGCTTAATTTTGAATTTCAAGGATTTCCAGCTTCATTAGGAGTGTGGTGTGTACAAACATCTCTGCAGCTTCAGTGAAACTGTGGGGGTGTTTTGGGAGAATTTCCCTGTTACAAGTTCGGGAAGAAAACGCTGAGAAGCTTTCCTGTGTCTTTAGTAGGAGATTTATTCTTAGATCCCCGTATTTAGGGATGCTGTAAAGAGTCTGACAAGCTGCTCTTGTACTTCTGAGAAGTTTATGGTCTTGCCTGAGTCCTTCCCACATCATCTGGGGTCTTTTCACCTCAAACAAGATGAGGTGTTTGTTACAGACTTTCCGATACTCCAGGCTTCTGCCTGAGGGCTTTCCAATCCACCATCAGTAAATCTTAACATTTTATCAAGGTCACAGCTTTATAGTTATTTTTTATGAGGGATGTTGGTTCTTGTTTGAAGCCTTGTGTGACTTTTGGTAAATCTTCCCAGTCTTTTTGCCCTGCGTGTGCTCGCTCCTTAGGAGCTTGACAGAAAGCTAGCCTGATAAAAGCTTTGCCTCTTTATTAGCTGTAAAAATGTTGAGCTTCCTTTTACCTTACAGATCCCCAACTGAGTCCTGGATTAGGGTATTTAGTCATGAGCTGGACCCTGAAACTTGTGTTCAGACATCTCCCTTCATTGCTGTGAATTCTTTCCAAAGAAAGAAAAAAGAACTGTGTGGGAATACTCCAGATAAGTGCATCTGTCTGATATCTCTTCTTGGGAGGCTTGCTGGGTGTCAGAATTTTAAACATTTCCCTACAAAAGTGGTAGAGTTCTTACGGGCTTGAGGATGCTCTGATCATGTGAGTCTGAACACTGTTGCTTTCAAAGAGTGTTGTTTATGAAACTGAAACTATGAAACTGATTTGGAAGAACGAACTCTTTAATGTAGCAGCTGTCTTGATGTAGCACAGATTTTAGAGTGTTGCTTAGGTGTCTGTTGATCTTGATAATTTCATTTGTCCTTTAAATCAGAAGTGTGATGTGGCTGTTGACTTGGCAGAGCCAAGGTGCAGCTGAGCTTATCAAAGTGATGAGAGTACTCTTGCTGCACATCATTGTCTCCAGAGCTACTTCTCTGTGATCTGCTAGGCATGATTTACCAGAAAAATATGGGCATGCTTGGGGTCTGAGTTCTGTTGGAATAGATAATTCCAGCCTTTACAGTGGTAGATGGTGTTCTGTTTTACATTCAAGCTATAGTTTCATAAACAAGTTGTTATGTGGTAAATGAAGATAGAGGTGGAGCCCATCAAGACTCTACTTGTGTACCTGGTCTGGCACCTCTTCTCCTTGTCTTGTAGAGGAAGATACTGCAGATACTCCCTTGGAAAAGTGTAAACCCCTGTATCTAGGGAAGCCACTGTGGAATAGTTTGTGTGTTGTAAATTCCTTCGTGTTTCATCTAGCCAGTCTCATTGCTTTTTTATTTTATGTAATTTTTTTCATTTATGTTTAGGAGAGAAGCAGAACTGAGAATTTCTTCATGCGTCTCAATTTGGAGTTCATATTGGCCTCTACCATCTTGTGAATTAAAATAGGCACATTGTTGCTCTGAAGTGTATGAAAAAACTTTGAAAGGATTATGTAATAAAAAAATCTAACAATGGTTTCTTCTTTATTACAGAGTTCTGATACGTCTCATTGATGATTTTTTGCTGCTTACACCACATTTAATGAAGGCAAGAACCTTTCTGAGGTATGCTATTAGAGATACAGCCTTCAAAGTAGTAAGCATCATTACCTTTTATGTAATTATTTTTCATCTTTATGCACATAGTTGTATTTGTTTTATGAGTTAACAGTCAAGAGCTATTTTGGAGTCCTTGGTAGTAGCCTGTGCTTGGGAAGAATTCTAAAGCTGCATTCTTGGTAGCCAGTTAACGATCTGTTGCAGTTCACATGGTGGGCAATTCCTGCTTAAGTTTAAATTAGGGACCTACCACTAACCTTGGTGGAGCTTCAAGCAAATACTAGTGTTGCAGGCTAACCAAAGCAGCCGACAATTGTCTTTTAAAACCATTTTCCCTCAAATTTTGAAGATGTCTTATTTACGTTCTTGAAATGTTTTTGTTGGTCACTCATGCTGCTGCTTTCTGTTCCCTGGGAAGGGATGCAGCTCTTGTCTGATCCAATATTGCTAAGAATTTTTTGGTCATTAACATTCCATGATGAGCATCTGAAGATCCCAATAGCATGGTAGTATGCAGTTCACACAGAAGTTTTAAAACAGTGATTCTTTATTGTGCTTCAGAACTACCTTTTCTTTAAAAATTGAATCCCGGAAGAGGCCCCTGGTTACCACGGATAGGAGTGTACAGTCAGTCCTAGGGGAGTTCTGCTGATGCCAAAGTCAATTTAAAGTATCCAAGGGACGGGTCTTGAAGAAAAGCTTAGCATCTGCAGTGTAGTCAGTTGCATCATGCTTTTCAGTAGTCAGAAAGCTGCAGCTCTGTTGTGAGCCTGAAAGGTGGTGGAGCAATCAGTTGAGACAAGTTTGAAGTAATGAATTGTATGAAATAGTGGATAGTGTACTTTGAAGACTTCATTTGTCCTCATTTCCTTATCAGAACAGAAAGAAATTTCTAGGGAACTGTGGGTTTACAGTTCTGGAAACGATAAACTAGCAGTGGGTGCCTCAAGCTATTAATCTCTATAACATCTTTTTAGCATGATGTCACTTGAGTAGCAATGCAGATATTGTCCTTCGTGCCCTCTGAAGTTGTCTGCATCTTTGTTCTATGTCAACTTCTGCTCCAACTGTGTTGATTTTCTGTAGAGAAGTAGCCTTTTCTGTGAGAGGTGTCCAGAACTGTTTACAGATCCTATGAACTCTCTGCCACAAATGGAGTAGTAACAGTTTTTCCTAATGTAGTATTAGAACTGGGGGACTCAATAAATTAGTTTTGAGGAGACAGCATTACGACTGTGACTTCCCAAGAAGAGCCTACTTCTTCCTCTCTTTAAAAGGATGAAGCCTGCACGTAAGTACATTGCCAAGTAAGACAAACTGCTGCTTGTCAGTGGCAACGCTGATCCAGTATGTAGCAGGTAATCAGCAGGCATTCTGGCAGTGAAAACATTCTTAGGGAAAACGTTCCCCTCAAAGTTCAAAACTTTTCATCAGCTAAATGAGTTTCCTATTATATGGATTCTCCTTGCTTTTGTTAACTTCCGAAAATAGTAACTTGTCATCTGTCTTTTTCCAGTGATTTTTGATCTCAGAGGTACCTGTGAGTGTGGTTTATACAGCTTGTCTCAACTGTTGCATGGCTGAAGAGCTTAATTTGCAATAATCTGTAAAATTGTTTTCTCCATTATCCTCAAGTTTATTTATTTTCTGTATTTATTTACCTCCAGTGCCTTCACTTTCTTTATTTCTAGCTGTGTTCCTTAACCTAAAGAGTTGGCTGTGGTTCCCTTTATTCTTTGATTTCTGCCCTTTTGTTCAAGATCTTGTGTCTTGCAGCATGGCACCAGTTTTTGTCTGCATTGCTGGGGCGGGGCTTGGCCTAACTGTTTATATCTGTTCTAGGACTCTAGCAACAGGTATTCCTGAGTACGGCCTTTTAATAAACCCAAATAAGACAGTGGTGAATTTTCCTGTTGATGATATCCCAGGATGTTCCAAATTTAAACGGCTGCCAGATTGTCGTTTGATCCCGTGGTGTGGTTTGTTAGTAGATATAAAAACACTTGAGGTTTACTGCAATTACTCCAGGTAAATAGAGCTGTATACTCCAGTGCCAGCTTTACAGTATCTCATACATAGTGGGAGAAGCACAAGGGTGTCTTGGGAGTGGTGTAGTTGAATTAACTGCAAAAAAGACTGGGATTAATTTGGTGTAGACTACAGGGACTGGCAGTCCTTTCAACATCAGAGGTGTTCACTCTGGTACATTTCAGATGGGAAAGAATGTGTGGGGAAGAGAACTTTTCTTTAAACCAGCAACCTTGACCGTTTACACAAAACAGTCTGAAGTGGCATAGAATTCAGGACAGGATAAAGTATCCTGCTGAAAAGTTCTGCAGACCCTTTACATGGACTACTAGAGATGGCATTAAACATATGCTAAAAATTGAAAAGAAAGAACTGTTTAAACTGAAGGATAATATTGCTGCATTGTTGACCATTTTTAGTATAAACAGCCCTTAAGCATTTATTAGGAAGAGGTTTTCCACCAATAGGGTGGTAAAGTTCTTCAGTAGTCTTCCTAAACAGAAATGTTTGGTCATTTTAGGAAAGGAATTTATATGACATGGTTTCCCATAGCAAAGGACCAAAATCAACAGCCAAAGAGATTTATTTGCTGAGTTCTTGAAAGAAACAGTTTGTGTTGGTGGGGTATGATGCTACTGGGTCTGAGAGACACTAATCAGAACTGAAAAATCATAGAATTGTTTATTGTTGGAAAAGACCTTTAAGATTGAGTCCAGCCATTAACCCAGCACTGCCAAGTGCACCACAGTGTTTGTTACAGGGCTTTGCTTTTGATAAGCTTGACCTAAGTAGCTGGAACATCAAGGTGTTCCAGGAACTAAGATGGCTCCAAGCCTAAGCTCCTGCATTGCATGGATCATAGATAAGATGATTGTCATTGGAGTAATTAATAATGTTCTGGCCAGACTATGTGTTTAAGAAATACTATTAGTTTGTTTTTAAGGTTATTGATTTGGCTTTTTTTAGCAGGGTAAGGTATTGAAGTCAGCCCTTAGCTAATATACTTAATGCCACAGGGCCTAGTCTCCTTCAGCACTGAATTTAATTATGGTCATCTTTTAGCTACTAGCTCATTGATGAGCAGGAAATCTCTGTAACATGGGAAGTTAAATGAGGCTTACTTGACAAGATTTATTTTAGTCTGTTAGCTCATGGAGTTTAACTACATTTTTTTACTTTTTTTTTTCTAGTTATACTTGTACCTCTATCAGATCAAGTCTTTCCTTCAACTCAAATAGAACAGCTGGGAAAAACATGAAATACAAACTGAGTGCAGTCCTCAAACTGAAATGTCATAGTTTGTTTCTTGATTTACAGGTGAGAATATGAAAATGGATGTTTGGCAATGTTGTGATTAGTGATGAAGAGCATTAAAGCTGCTTTGAGGTCTAACATAATAAAGTTTATTTTTGGAGAGGAAATCCACGTAATCTGGAAATGTTGACCTCAAATAAAATGTAGGGTCTTCCAGGAATGATCCTTCACAACATTGTTAACTTAGTTGCATTAAAGAAACATTTAAAGTTTAGCATAAAATGTTTTTTGTCTAGATCCTCAACAAATCCTGTTACAACACTAAAATATTCTTATGGCTCTGTTTCTGTTCTGTTCTAGATCAACAGCCTTAGAACAGTTCTCATTAACATCTACAAGATATTTTTACTCCAGGCTTACAGGTAGGTCACTGTCTTCTGAAGTTGTGTCAATATTTCATTACTCTTTCTTGACACATGGAGGAGCTATGAACTAGAAAAAAGTGTGCCACGTAAGTGTGCAGTGTGTGTATATATATGTATATATATGTATGATGTGTGCAGTAGTAAATGTCAGTAGAAGGTCAAGTTATTCTTGTTTCAACACCATTCTTAAGTAATACTGTTAGGTTTAGGATACAGGAATATATTTGGTGTGTGTGTTTAAGTGATACTTCACCACATGGATTGTCAGTGTCTTGGTCTTGACAGCTAGATAACGAGTCTGTTTTGCTTCAGGAATATGACAAGAAGCCTTATTAACCATTTTATATTTAGATCAGTTAAATATTAGCCAGTTTATATTTAGAACTTTGTATCTGTTAAAATCATATAGAACTTTGACCAGTATAACTTTAGGTAAAGTGAGGTTTCATTCTGCCAAGTTAATTGTAGTTTCTTATTGCTGATAACGTTTTAGTTGCTCCTTAGCTGGTAATGCATTGGCATTTGTGAGCTGGTCTTGATCAGCAGAGGAAGTGAATGTTTTAAACAAAGATAAGGGAAAGAAATTGAAACTGGTAAGCAAGTTGGAAGAGAATACTAAATTCTGTACGTTGAAGACATTGAATGGTTGGCTGCAGCAAGTAACTGGGTTTTTATTGATTTGACACGGAAAATGTGCAAGAGGTCCCTCACTCTTCACAGAAATCAGATGTTGCTCTTTTGCTATGCTCACGCTTGTTAGGAAGGGACATTTTAGTTTTATTCTTAAATTCATCTTGGTCCACATTCAAGCTGTATTCTTTGTCCAAGAAGTGTAATTGGGTTTGTGTAGTACAGCACTGATGTGTCCAACTGTTAAACTTTTGTGTTGTGGGTGATTTAAGATTTTTCTCTGATAGATATGATCACTTAGTTACCTCTGTTTGGTTTTATGGTAACAGTCTAACAATGGCCTTTATGTTATTTAGAAAACTGTCCACCATGATAACTGCATGTCAGGTTAATTCAGCCAAAACCTGCAATGCAGCATGGTACTTAGGTTTATACTTTAAATACTGAAAATGTCACAGTTTTTTTAAGTGACTGCAATATACTGGGTTAATTTAATAAAAAAGTATGTACATTGTTGATTAATTAAAAATCAACATTGTAATTGGCTATATTCAGCATAAGCAGGATTATAATGCCAGAGTCTGAAGGTAAAAAAAAAGTCAGCAGGTTTAAAATATTTTCTAACAGGTGTAAGGAAGCATATGATACAAATAAGTCTATAGAGTTGTCTTCTATATAGGCAAAGGAGTGAGTATCCTGGTCTGTGGAATAATTTGGAAGTCTGTTTTCCTGCTTACCTGAACAGAATTTATTATGGGGGTTGCTTTGTTTTTTCTTCCTCTCACACTCTGTCTTGTGGGTGTTCTCTGGTGGCATGGTCTGTGATATGGAATTGGTGATGATGTGTAGTTTAATTTTCCCTGCGCATGACACAGTTGCTGTCCTCAGAGGAAAATCCTGTTACCAAGGCAGATGGCTTCAGGATCTTCTTTCAGCATAAAATTTAGAAACAAACATCGTATATGTCTGACATTCCAGAAATGTGTATATATGGGAGAGGTGTCACGCAGCAACAATATTGATACAGCTAAAGACTGTTGGGTGCTTTTAAATGTTGTATAGTGCTTAAGCTGCGTAGGCACAGTTCCACTTGAAATTGCAAATGACCTTTGATTAAATAAGCTATTTTTGTGAACAGATTCCATGCCTGTGTACACCAACTTCCGTTCAACAAGGAAGTTAGAAAAAATCCTCGTTTCTTCCTAAGGATCATCTCTCAGACTGCATCATGCTGCTATGCTATCCTGAGAACAAATAATGCAGGTATAGGATGTTAATGGCAATGAAGTAGTGGTTTTGGTTTTTTTTTAGACAAATAAAAAATCGTGAATATGCAGTCTGATGGTGTAATTTTGGGAAAAAGATCAGGAATTAATTTTTCTTCTTAAATTCAGTGTTCTGAAGGTTGTGTTTCAGGCACTAGTTTTTAGTTTTTCTGCTGATGTGTGAGACTTCATTGACTACACAGGTTTCTGATAAAAAATCCTGGGGTGATTTTATAGAAAGAGAAGAGAGATCAGGACATACTTCTTAATGCTCATAATTTTCAGTTACATTCTTTTCGTTTTCTATCTCTAGGGATTGCTAAGGGTAACAAAGGAATATCTGGCGTATTCCCTATTCAGGTAGCAGAATGGCTCTGCTACCATGCCTTCATTGTCAAACTGTCAAATCACAAAAATGTTTACAAATGTCTGCTTGGACCCTTAAAAGTATGTAAGTACTCAGCTATTTTTACAGTTTTGTCTATGGTTAATTGTAATAAAACTTAAAAACCAATGGATTTTTAAGTTTTCTCATCCTGAAATATTGTTCTCAGATGTACATTAACAATCTCTGATTTTATTCAAATTTACTAAGTATAAGTAGGCAGATTAAGATGTTTGTCAGCACTGCATTTTCTGGAGCCTTATTCTCAGAGGACAATTGATGCTTGGCACTCAGTAAGCTTGTGCAGTTCAGAAGGCTTAATAAGATTGGGTTAATCATGTAAGTATTCTCAGAGGGTTTAACTAAATGAAATATAAGTGCTCAAGGTTCTATTTTGAAAAATGTAGTTTAACTGGCAACTAAATAAATTCCTCCCACAATTTAATCTCTTACCCAAAAAAAGTGTCACATGGGTCACTTTTAAACAGAAGCACTGGCTGCATTGCAGGAGTACTCTGGTAGAGTTGTGGCGTTGGCATGTCTCTGACGCTTCTGTTTGGTGAAAGAAGCTGTCAGTGTCCCTGGCCCCAGGGGAGCTCTCTCCTTAAGCAGTTGTGCAGTCTGCCTGCAGGCCAGCCACGGAAATAATAGAATTTTCAGTTTTAAGATGTTACAAGTGGACAGTGAGAGGTTTTCCTGAAGCAGCCGGTACTGTTGATGAATTTAGCTGCGGTGAAGGCCAGACTCTTGACGCTGACTCTGTAATTTGCACTCTGAATGCAGTGAATGAGTCATTGCTCAGGCAGCTTTGTTATACAGGACCAAGAAATTCTTGGGTCTCATTCCAGAGTAACACCTATTTGATTTGAAATGTATCATAAGCTTCCTTTGATAGCTGCATTGAGGTCCAGTGCCCCAAAAAGAGAGTAGTTCTGCTTTTGGAAGGAAGCATTTCCTTCCCATAGCAAAGGCTTGCAGCAACACCTGAGTGCAGAGTCTGATTTTTGGTGGTGCAGTGGGAATGTATCAAGACAAACTTTTACAGGAAACAAACTGATGGTTGGGATTTTACCAGCCGCTTTCTTGAGAGCTATGGACTTTCTGTATGGAGCAGGATTCCAACAGCCTTTCCTTGGGGAGCGCCTTCTCTGAGTTACTCACTGACACCAAAACCAGAGGCCCCAAACCTGCTCACTGCTGCTGAGAAGTACCAGGGCAGGACTGCTTGCTTCACTTAGAGAGGACAGGGACTGAAGAACTGAGCAGAGAATGCAGTGGACACACTCAGTAGGGCAATGGCTTCTCTGGGAGCTGCCTCACATCTCTAAGATCCATATAGGGCACATCTGAGTTTTCATCTCTATGAAGGTTTTGCTCTTGGGATCTTTGACTGGCAGACCACAGTCCAAGCCAAAGCTGTTCCATCCTTCCCTGTGCGTGCTTTGCTGTTTAATCTGACAATACCTTCAGGGTGGAGGCACAGCCTCAGGCAGCTTTTATTGCTCATCACAATCTCATCTTTCATGGCTGCATTCATCAGCCGTAAAGGCAGTCTCTGCTGTCCACAAAATCACACCACCACAGATGCCAGGGAACAAAAATGGGCTGGGTAGTAGAGGTGAAGTTTTTCTGGTTTGAATAGTGATTGTCGCTAGGTTCCTTCTGCTGTACCCGTAGAGCTGCTTGCCTGTCTGCAGTACTGACTTGGAAGTGGCATGTGGCCCAGGCCTAGCTCTGTGCAGTTTCTAACCCAGGAAGGGAAAGCTGACCATCTGGCACTTGGCTTCCCTGGCAGTCAGAACTGCCCTTGAGAAATGGAATAATCTTTCTTCCTAAATTCCTGGGGAAGTGTCACAGCCACCTCAACAGTGACAGGGAAGCCTATTAACGTTGTACTTGCTGGGTATTGTGGAGGTGGAGCAGGAGAAGTCCAAAGGTCTGTAGAAAGTTAGAGGTGACGTTCTCTTGAAAAAGAGTAATTTTCAGCTATTCTTTCATAATCTTACCTTCTCTGAGGCAGAATCTGTTCTGTCAGTGTGTCAAGACATAGTGTCAAGACAACACACTCTTTTTATCTACAGGATCCAGTTTCTTTTGGAAATATTTGAGACTTCAGGTACGCTGCTGAAAGATCAAGGCTTCAGAAATCTTTGCTTAACAGCTGCCTGAACAATTAGCAGGTTGTGACTTGTTTTTGCTATGAAAGTTTTAAGATGGAAACTTTCACTGTGATTGGTTGACAGATCACTGGGGCCCAAGTAATTCAAATGCTGTCTCTCCGTTTGTGTATAGCTGCCTGAAATCTTACCTGTGCTTCCACTAGCCCTGTTCCACTGGTGCTGAAAGGATTGATAAAATAATTGCTGGAACTGTACAAAGTCATCTTGTGGTGGCAAGTCACCTGCATACCCTTGGTGTGAACTGGCATCATTATCTCTGTATCTCTGGTCATAGGTGAAAGCTGTTTTTCAGTCCCTGATTGTACATGGTGTTTATATTTGTATTTTCTTCTAAGTTTAGTACATACTAAGTGTCCCGATCCTGCGGGAAGACACTAAAATCCATTTACAGAGATACTGATAGTTTTCTATGCAGTCATACAAATTAGTTTTGTTTGCCCTGCACCAGACCTAGTCCTGAGCAATGTTACTGTAATCAGAACATCATCACTTAGAGAAGGTTACTGCAGAGCTAAACATTATGTAGAGATATCAGAGCTAATTCTAAACATTGTATTTTAAGTTTTGTCTTCTGGAAATCAGGTAGCACGTGCGGATGTCAGAGTAGTCATGACAGGGAGGTCACTGACTTTCAGGTGGGATCCTGTGAAGCTAGCTCAGTATCTCTATATGCTACAGTAATCTGTAGCACAGAGATAAACAAGGCTGGTAAAAGCTCCTGTGTTGACTTAACAGCTGCATTTTTTTGTTGTCATTTTGGAGTTTGTATTGGTTATGTAAAACCTATTACCTCTGTAAGATCGTGTTGTTGACAGGAATTGATATAAATGCGTTTTTTTTCTTGTGTCCCTGCACATGCCTTTCCTTTACTCTCCATGGGAATCGATATCAAGCTCAGGTTTTGGGGAGGAGGTTCTTCCCACTATTCCCAGACCTATTACATATCAGCATCAGGGGCTTGTCAGTGTGAGTTGTCATCAATCTTCAGAGTTAAGTATCTAAAACAGAGTTACTGTTTAACATCCCTCCTATTATTTCCAGTGGGGAAAGGAGCAAGAGTCTTTCCTTATCATAAGAAGACATAAATACATCATCTGTGTCCTTTCCAAATACACAGCAAATGTTTATTGAGCACTTCTGGCTTTCTGCACCATTGACAATTTTGCCGACTCTGTTTAGTGACGGACTTAAACTGTTGCTGGGATTTTACATGTTCTTTCTAATCTTTAAAAAGTCCTTTTTACTGTCTGTAATTCTGTTGATGGGACAGTCAGTCTTTCAAAGTATCTATGGTTTAATAGAAGGCCTTATTTGGTGGGTAAAGTTGTTGAACAAATGGGCTTATACTTCTCAAAATTCAATGAAGTTCTCAAATCCGTACACAAAAATGTCACAAAAACAGGAAGTAGGAGGAATTTTCTCCTTGATTTTCTTGGTTAATATTTTCACTTCTAAGTTTGAACGTTTTTATTTGTTAGCCTGATTTAAGGGTGGAAGAATAGTGGTATATTTTATTACACTATTTTTTTTATCCCCATGTTCCAGGTGTTTCAACTTTTTCATTTGTTTTAGCTATTATTGATGTCATTACTTTGTTAACATTTTCCCTAAACCCGAATTAAGTTATTTGCAGTTGTAATGAGTTGTTTCTGATACTTTGGTAGGTAAGATGAAGCTAATCAGGACGATCCCAAAGGCTACTTTGGCACTACTGGAGGCAGTGACAGAACCATCTCTTTGTCGAGATTTCAAAGCTATCCTGGACTAACTGCTGAGGTTTATTTCCTAGTTTTCCTGGGTTTGAAAATAAATGCTATGTCTTTAGGTGACTTTTCTCTGTAGTTTATTTTGGTAGAGTGGACCAAAAGCAAGTTCCCTCAGAAGTTTTAAATGTTTGTTACTCAGATACCATACATAAAAAGATCAGATATTTTTTAATACTGTCTTGTTTGGGTATTTTGTTGGTGGGGTTTTTTTGTAAATTCACAGGTTTTTTGAAGTAATTTACTTGGTTTTGTTCCATGATTCCCATCTTCGTGATGAAGGAATCATTAAACTACATACAAAAGTATTTACTTTCTTGTTTCAGTGGGTTGTCTTGAACGGCTATGTTTTACTTCTCTGTGTTGTAGACTATGTTATTGCAATTAACCAGACAAGAAATTGTCTGGTTAATTGCAATAACATGTATTTGTTTCCAAGGCCTTTATTTTATAGAAATCTTTAATGTGCCGGGTTATATAATGGATAACAGTTACCTGCTCAGGGAAAATGCATTTCATGGCAAGATGCACAGGCTAGAAATTTTATGCTTTGCAGATCACAACTAATATATGCCAAAATTTCACAGTCCAATCTGGTTGTGTTTGGTGTATATTTTATTTATTTTGAATACTTCGTGATATTTTTAACAGTGTTGTACAGAATGATGCTGGTGCATTTATACCTACAAAATAAAAGTTCTTGATTAGATAATATACCACGTATATTGCTTTTCTATTTGCATATCTTTGGCTCCGTAAAAAGAAATTTTTATCAAGGACATATAGTGATAGAAAAAGGGAGAATGGCTTTAAACTGAGAGTACATTCAATATAAGGAAGAAATTCTTTACTGTGAGGGTGTTGAGATGCTGGAAGAGGTTGCCCAGAGGAGTTACGGTTGCCTCATCCCTGGCAAATCCCCACCACACAGGGAATGGTAACGCAACTCCTAGAAGTTGGTTTGCAGTATTGCAATCTGTCCATTAACATCATAACTCAGTTCAAAATGTACAGTTAGTCATACAGGTTTGGTTTTTTTTCTTTCTGTAAAGTGGCACTGTTAAAATAAAATACATTTTGAAAAGGTCACAGAACAATTGTTCCTTCTAGAGATGAAGAACAACCCAGTTGCTCCCCAGCCAGCAGCTCAAACATTTAAACACCCCTGTGCCCCACAGTGGTCTGCAGTGATACTGGATGAGGGAGCACTATCAGGGACAACATTGCCTAAGAGAGGCATGGCAGTGCAGAAAGCTTTATTTTATGGGATCATGTGGCAGGAAGAGACAGCAAGATGCTCCAACTTGAAGAACGGAAGCAATGTTCACAAACATCACCAATGGTGTGGATAAACCCATTTTTCTCTGTGAGAATATACTCTGTTGATGTGGTCTCAGCTGAAGGTGTAATTTTATAAAAATGAATACAGTGTGATGTTTCCAATTCTCTGAGCTGATGTTTGCCTTTCCCATCAATTACTGCCTGAGTCATCAGTTTTAAACAGTAACTGCTGTTTCTGAAGGCTGTTTGTAAACAGATACAAATACAATGTAGAAATCACAAGAGAAAACTGTTTCATTTAAAATATCCTCCCCTCGAAAAGGCAAGTGAAAGTAAAGCTGAAATTGGTATGTGTTTTAGCAAGTGGAGAATTTGGAGATTTGAAGAAGAGCTGACAGTCCATACTGGAAACTTGGGAGTTGCTACTGTGGCTTAGGTAAATGGAAAAAAACACTATGAGCATATGTGTAAGGAATAGATTAACCATGGCAAGGGCATACAGTTGCTGCTGTAAAAACAGATGTTTATAATGTTGGGAAACTAGAAATATTCCATAAAGCTATTTCTGCACAGAACTGCTCTAAAAGAAATGGTGTGATACATTATGGTGGTAAAATATATTCTACTTAATTGGTAGCAAGGCAGTGTGTTAAACAGCAACTGCTGACAGGAAACATTTGGGTAGAGTGAATAACTTGAATCTAGAAATATTAAATGAATTACCGTAGGAGAAGTCTGAATCGCTAATGCGGATTTTGAGCAATCATTGGACAGCTGGGAAAATTGCAAAAGGTTTGAGAGCTGCAGTGAAGGTTAAGGTCTCAGTATTTAAGAGAAGGTGAGTAGAGAGATTGAGAGGTAAACCACTGAACGTAACTCCCCGCACAACCTGCGCTGCAAGTGTTGCACTTGGGAAGTTGAGCTTGCCAGGAGGGTTGTATGGGGAGAGGGAGAAATAGGGCTGAACATTGTTTTTTAGTGTGTCTACAGAGCTGTAAGGAAGGAATTTGACAGAAGCCCCTCTAGGGGAGATCATACTATCTGGATGCATCCATCAAACACGTCCTTCTCTCCCCACTGTTTCCTTTTGGGAAGGAAATATGGAGTGGAAATCTCGAGGTAGGTATCAAATTTCACAATGTAGGAAACTGCCTGTGTTCCAAAAGGAATGTGCTTTTCTTTCTGCATCTGTTTTCTGTTTCTTGTATTGTGATAATTTGGATGTGTCCTTATTTATAGTGCTGTTGCAATGCTCCCTCTGAGGCTTTTTCTTTCAATAGGCAATTGATCTCCTTGTCTTAGGGCTGTGGGTTCTGGTTAAGGCTGAACATCACCATGACTGTGTGTCTTTCACTGATTTACCCCCAAAGAACCCAGGTGGTTCTTGCAGCCTCAACAATTCTAGGAAAGTCTAGTCTGTCAGAACGGTATGAGTTCACTGCAGCATATTAGAGCAAAGAAGATTTGGTGGAATATGGAGAGAAAAGATGGGGAGAAGAGTGAGCAGAAGGAGAAGGCACTTAATATGTACGACTTCAACGCATTCAGTTACATGTTTGCATACACGTGCTCCCTCAAGTAGCACAGTCGTGCTATTCAGGAGAAAAATGTACCTATAGAATATCATCTTAGTCTTCATGAATAAAGGGAAGATTGTAGCATTAATTTTATTGGGAAAAGGCTAGTTTTGGCACAGGAATTTTGGTAGAAGTAACATCAGAAGTGCACTGACAACAGAAAAGCAGTGTTCAAGCAAGAGTTGCTCAACACATTTTCTACATGACTACTTGAGCTAAAGAGTAACTTCAGATTGTGTTTCCCTGCCATCATTTGTAGTTACTGAAGCTGAAAATCATTGTCCTCCCCCAGAGTCCTGTCCTGGGCTGAACTGCATGTCTGGTGATCCATAACGTCTCCCTTCTGGTGAATGGCAGGAACAGCTCAAAAGTCAAGTCTGGATACCATGACAGTGACTCAGTATGGATTTATAGACTTGAAAGTCTTTTATATGTAGTTTAATTATTTTCTCAGCTTGTGTGTGTATTAGTTGGATGTGTTTGTTTAAGAACAGAACTCTGACCAACTACTTAAACCTGCTGCATATAGTTGCTGCATAGTTGCCTATATGATTTTAATGAACATTTAGCTGTCTGTAGTCAGAAACATGAATATAAAGTGTATGCTTTAGTTAGTTAAAAATTGTTATTTATGTATTTACAGCTTTTTAACCCTAATCCTCTCTTTTCCTTGACTCAGTTATTCAGCCTGAAGGCTTTGTCATACTTTATCTTCACATACTTTTCCCTATATTTTTTCAGAGGTCTCAAGTATCTTGACAAGAGGAATCCTCATCTCTCATCACTATAGAGTGGCCAGGATCTGCAGCCAAGTACAGGAAATCCTGTTTTTCAGTAAAGATTGATTTCATTGTCTGTAAGGTTGCAGATCACTGAAAGGCTGCCATACATCTTCATTTTTGTTATGCCATTCAGCTATTGTGTTTAGTATGAGAAATTAAGGGGGAAAAAATGGGGACTTTTTTTTTACACAGTATTTTCCACTATAATAAATTCTGGAATCTGCTAAGATAAAAGATTTGTGCAGAATTAATTGCTCAAATTTACTTAATATACATTCTTTTATCTGCTGATGCTTTGTCTTTGTTCCTTGCAATGCTTGAAAATATGAAATAATCCCAAAATGACTGCTCTTTAAGTGTGCATAGGGATTTACAAAAATTAGAGTGTAGTGGAAAAGAGGAGTCCTTGTTCTTAGAGAGCTTCTATGCTGCATCTCTTGGAGCAGGGCAGCAGGGCAGTGGATGAAGCTGTAGGTGCTTGTGTTACAATTTATGTTGCTGATCCTTAGGAACAGGCTGTTTTTTTAAAAGTGAGAGAAGACAGACGGCAGCAGCAATAGTTAACAGGCTTGCCAGGTTTAAATTCTGGCTGGAGAGATACATGAGGCTGTGAAATTGGTTGAAATTAAAGGAAACACAGCAGCATTGTTTATAGAGTGTAGCGATTGCTGTAAGCATATGAAATGTGTATACCAGGTTGATACCAAATGACAGCTAATAATGTCAAACAAAGGCTGTCTTATTTTTACTTACAGACAGGTACAATGGGTATTTACTCCTTCGGATGAGAAAAGTTGCTGTTAGCCCCCTGAGATGAAAACACTTCTGGTGGCACAAAGCTTGGGTCTTTGCTCCTGCGCTTTTGTTTGACCAGATGGAAGAGTGCTACCAGAGGTACACACATGCAAGGAAGGGCAGCCAACAGCACACAGATGGCCTGTACCCAAGGTGGATAAACTTTCTCCTCTTTCATGGGGAAGCCTTCCTGTGGGGATAGAAAAGCAAGCAAAAGAAATAATTGGTAGGTACGCTTAGATTTTGCTATGATGGCTATTTTTTTACACTGTTTTAGTAAGGAAAGCAAAAGTTTTACTCTCAGTCTACAGTAGCATTCAGTGGCTGTGTCCTCTGCAAACTCTTCTTGTGGGTCTAGAGACAGCTGTAAATGTTTTACAGTTTCAAAGATGTATAGCTGGAATTGTGACACATTCCTAGGGATATGGGGGTTGCCCAAAGTGTTACTCAAACCTTCACCCTCTCTTGGTTAAACTATGTTCATCCTTGTTGTCTCAAAGCTTACCTGGTTTCAGCAATTACTGAGCATGTTCTTTGTCAGACAGGGAAGATGTATATCAGAGATTTTGAGGGATTAATGATAAAGCAGTTTCTGCAAGTCTGTGGCTATAAGTTTTATTTGGGATGATAGATGCTTGATGGCATTTGTGGGAGACACTGCTGCTGTGTCATCCTCATATAGTTTAAGACCAGAATCGATCTTCAAACCCCTACACAAGGTATATTTGAGAAGGATCAAAGAAACTGCAATTGATGTGAGACAGTGACATCCAGATCAAATGTTCTCAGCGTGGACATGCCTTTGTTACTGAATTAACCAACATTGTTCTCAGACCACTGCCTTCCTCCCTTCCTGTCTGCCTGTCAAAAGTACACCAGGGTCCCAGTGATACTGGTCTAAAGCTCTGCTCAGGCATTTGTTCTGCCTCTGAACCCCCTGGAGGTATGGAATGTCTGTGACACATTTCACTTCAGCACTTCTGAGAATTACACACATCCGTAAGAATTATGGAGCATGGAATATGCGGGATACCTTGAGAAGGGACATGTTTTACTGTGTGTTACCTCTTTGCATACCAGAACCTTCTCGTTCTGAGCACTACATCACTTCAGACTGCATTCTGTGGGTAAGCAGTAAATAACAATGATCTTAAAGGATCTGGTAAGGGAGGAAAACAGATAATTCTTGCTTTTATTAGAAGTTCTGAAAATATTTGAGAACATACATATTTAGGGTTCCAGGCTGTGTAGCTTGGTGGCTTCTGCATCTGAAGAGTAACAAAGGCCATGAAGACAATTAGCAGGAGCAGAGGGCTAATAAACCTCCATGTGATGTGCCAGTAGAGGTTGAGTTTTCGTCCAGTCATCCATTCCACATCTTTACTGAACCTTGGGAAAAAAAAAGGCATGGTTAAGATGTCAGATCTAGAGTAACAGTTTCCCTTTTTTATAATTTTCTGTAAGTTGGAAACACACTGTACAGCACAGTAAATCTTTTCTATTCCATACCACTCTTTAATAACTTACTACTCACTTGAGTAAATAATAATATCATTCAAGTAGGTCTTTATTGATCCATACCAGAGGTGAATGACCAATTTACACTGTCAGTTTAATTACATGAGTACCTAGTCTAAGGTTTCTAAGCAAAAATAAATTATGATAATATTCAGTAAATAATATTCTGTAAACTATTCAGATATTTAAAATAAAAAGACAAAATTGCCAAGGGAACAAACATAGCATGTTAGGAAGAAGTCTCAGTTAACCAGCACCAAATCAAGTCAGGTCAGGGACAAAATTACTACAACCTGAGTTGCATTTATGTCTTAAGAAAAAAAAAATTCCATACCCTTCCAACATACCTTTTAATTTTATAGATGTACGCAACTCCAATCACTTCAAAGAAAGCAATGACTAGAAGAGGCACTGAGCCTGCATATCTGTCAAAAATGTCAATCCAGTAACTCCCTGAGCGCAGTGTAAAACACAGAGCAATGAGGAAGCTAATTAGACATATTATACCTGAAGGGAAAAAAGGTATCTTTGTTAATGGAGTACTGAGCTTGGTAGGTTTATCTTTGTTCTAAATTGCTTTGTTCTTGTTCTAATAATTTTTGTTCTCTCTCCCTCTATGGAGTTACAACAAGCTGTTGTCTCCTTAGGGGAGCTAATACCACTTCCCAAACTCAGTTTTCCCCTGTGGGTTGGCCAAGAGGCACCACTGTTGCAGGAGGAAGGCACTCATGTGACTCAGGGCATCCTTCAGTTGTTCATTCTTCCTTCCATCGGACAGCCTGGGCCATGCTGTGCTGTGTCCCAGTGTTAATTTTTGACTGATGTAGTGAGTTTCAAGTGCCTCATTTCCATGCAGCCATAGGCCTAAAGCGCAGGCAGGTGGCACTTTGGAAGTGTAAGGACTTCCTGGATTTCTGCCCCCATTTCCTCAAAGAGCCCAGAGCTACAAATGTGTGTGTCCCTTCTGTTCCAGCAGGTATCATTTGGGTTTCAGCACACTTCGGCCAGTTCCCCTTTAGCCAAGATTTCGATTTGGGGTAATTGAGAGAAAAAGTGGGAAGGAAAGAGGGAATAAAGGTATTGATGGACACAGACATGGACTACATGTCTGTAAAATTGATTAATATGTATGTCTATCTAATGTGTCGCTAATTGCTTTTAACTCTGAGATGGCCTTTGGTTCAATTCTGTAAAATGTTGGCTCCAGACTTTTTTTTTTAAAGTTTACAATTGGAAAATCAATTTAAAAATAATATTGTTACCTCATGAAGTTGGGAATAAATTTGTTTCTACATGAAAAATTGTAAAATTAGGGGTACAATTTAGATGCCGCAGGAAGACTCTACAAAAAGCAAGACAGCAACATTTCCCATAAGAATTTTAAAGGGCACATTGTGGAAATATTAATCCATTACTTGCAACTGCCAGAAATTTTTCTGGACCAGTTTCACAGTAGGATCCCTCAGACTCTAAGAGTCTGGTTTTTAAGGAGCAGGTTTCATTCAGTAACAGTCTCTGGTTAAAAAGATTCCAGTTCTGGTGCCAGAACAGGATCACACACCTGCATTCCTCATTTTTCAAGTGGTAATTTTCTACTCTGACATGTTCACAGTAAATGTGAAACAGTCTGTAGCAGCATAAACCTGGATGAAACAGGAGTGAATGATCCCTCTCACTGTGGGAAGTTCAAGTGCAGGTGGTTATGGCAGACCAGCTGATGTCACTGGGTGCCCTAAAGTGATTTGTATCAGTGCCAAAGGCTTAGGGGAAGACAAGGCTCTTCCTGATGTCTGCAACAGCTAAGAGTGAACTTGACTCCAGGACTAGCAATTTAACAAGCTTTCTCAGACCGAAACAGCTTAATTTGCAAACTAATAAAAATTGCAAAGGCAATATAATACTGTCACCTGACAGCTTCTGCCATAACTGCTGCCTCATCTCTCTGCTTATCTTCTGCAAACACAATTCACTGCCCTTACTTACACTGTGAGATTAAACTAAATTAATACTACAAATTATTAATTCCTCTATGATATTAATTAAGCAGTTAGTAGTTTGTGCATCTATAAGGAAGCCACCTCTTTGAACAAAGCAAATACCCTACCAGATAATAGCTCTTTAGGTGCTGATTTAGGTATAATTCGAAGCTCTAGAAGAGGAGTGAAGACACCCTCAATGTTTCCAAACATCGAAGAAAGGCCCAAGCTGAACAACATTATGAAAAACAGGATGGCCCAGGCCTGGGAGCCTGGCATGAGGATGATAGCTTGAGTGAAAACGATGAAAGCCAAGCCAGTTCCTGAGACACTCTGCAGAATTCACAAACAGATAAATAGATAAAAATACACATTGCAATGTCATTTCTCGTGCATAAAGTAATTATAACACACTGCTGCCCTTCTCTGGAGTCAAGCATGCTGGTTAGCCTGTGGCCTCTGTGACAGCCAGCAGTTGAGAAAATGGGCAGTGGGGAGTTTGATTTTAAATGTTCTACTAGAGGTATCTAGACAATCATAGAGCAGAATTTTAGCCTGCACAGAGAGATGGGTCCAGAGTAAAGCAGATCAGAGAGTTGTAATTGTAATAGCAATTGTTTTGCTAATGCCATCTTAAATGTGTTTTTTAAAAATCTATGGTGTAGTAGCTGCTGGAAAGAAAAAGGTGCAAATAGAATATGATTACCACTCTTAACACCAAGAGAACTGGTGAATTGTTGATTTCAAAACCCCCCGTAACTGCCAAGGCAGAAAAGACTAATAGGGAAAAAGCCAATTTCAACCAAATTTCTTTTGATTCAGTCTCCCAAGGACAAAAATTTTGAAGTCTAAGCACTGAAAAATGCTAATGTTGCTATAATTTGGAAATCAAATATTTCAAACTGTAAATCAGAGATGGGTGCCCTCAGAAGAAGGGGGACAAAATAAACTGACTTGTGCCAGAGCTGGAGTGTTGTCCCTGGACTTCTCCATCATGTGAGTAAAATAGCCTGCTTTACCATCATTGTGTGTTAAGCCTGTTGTGCATTAGCACACTCTGACTGTTCCAAAAAGGATCACTGGAGCAAGTGGAATGAGGTAGGACAAGTAAACAGAGGAGAAACATCTGTGTTTAGTGGCAGGGGAAATGTTTTAGGAGGGCTGGAAAATACGGAGAGGAAGAGGATCATGCTGTATTTTGGTGGCAAACAGTGTACATTGTAACAGATTTGTTGATGCTGTCCTAAGTACAGATTTAGGAAATTCCCATTCAGCCTCCATTTTTTATAATCTTTCATCTAGATGTGTTCCCCCTGTTATGCTTATTTCTGTAAACCAGACCAGGACTGAATCCAGTGTCCATGGTAGACTTCTGGTGGGAGCACCCTGGAAGATAAGTTTTGTGATAAGAATGTGTAATTTTGTTTGCCATAGCAGACAGTTACACATTCAGACTATCCTACAGCAGTATTGTTATTTCAAATGTTGAAAAGTTGATTTGTTGCATGATTATGTGTCATTAATAAATATATCATTGCATGTAGAACAGAGTACATGTACTTATAAGAAAAGGGAAGATACCAATCCTTCTGCATAACTTTTGTTTAAAGATTACCTGTTGAAAGCAGTTATGGTACCTGATCAAGAAATTCTTGAAGATTACAGCTTTTCAGTTTGAGTCCAGCAATTTTTTCTGGATGTGATGAATTCAGAAAACTAATCCAGGATGTATAGTTCTGTCGCATGATGCTTTCTTCTGGAAGATCAAATTCGTTGATGATACTGATGATGTTCCTGCCAGAGAAGCCAACATATCATTAGTTTAAAAGTTTGCAGATGATGTGGCTGGAAATGCTATGCCATGTATTTGGATGTTACTCAAAAGTTGTGTTTACTTTCTGTGCTTCTATTTACAGTATAAGGGAAAATATTAATTGACAGTAGAAAATATTCAGACTGTTCGATGTTGTCTCTTTCAGACAAAAACTCTTTGAGTCCTTTATGCAGATGCAGTCTCTAAGACACTTCTGTTTTATCAGGTCTCCAGACCATTTCCACTACTTATATTTGATAACTTAGTGAATCTGATGAAATAGAAAAAGGTGGTGTTTTTTTACTACTTTTAATGTTCATCTGAGAGTAAGGTGCAAACCTTGATGCACTACTTGGAATGGGTTGTTTTATAATTCGTCTTCCTTCTTACAAATGACCATCCTTGACTCAGTGCCACAGTACTTTTTATTTTTACATTAAACTTTTCCATACAGATGTTTTTGCTTTCTAAAGAAAATAAATTCTCTAAATGCATGTTTTTCAGATAACACATTATCACATTATCTATTTAGGTACAGTGTAACTTTGGGAACAGAACTTTCTCACCTGTCCAAGCAGTCCCAGTAGGCTGTGGTTGCTTTAAACCCCAAAACAGAAAAGACCGGGATGGAAGCATAGAGGGATGTCATGCTGTTCACAATTGCTACTGTCACAGCATCCTTTTCACAGTCATTTCTAGAGAGCATTCAAACAAAAGTGATTACAAAAGGTTGTTTTTTTTTAACTGTGATTCAGTTATTTCTACAAACTTTTTTTTTAGTTTCTTCTCTCCCTCCTTCCCCTTCCCCCTTCTGTTAGAAAATCTACTGGGCCTTTTAGAAAGACAGATCCTTTCCTAAAGATCCTTTAGAAAACTTAATGGAAGAGTTTTGAAAATTTAAAGAAATTGCACAAAATGCAGCAAGAACTTAGCCAGCTAATAAAAGTTGTAGTTCTACTTACTTTGTTGGATTGTAGCTTGCAAATGCAATAAGCCCTCCAAAAGCCAAAGACAGAGAGAAGAAAATCTGTGTAGCTGCATCAAGCCATACCCGGGGATTTTTCAAAGTGTTCAGCTGAAATAATTGGAAAAAATGCATGTATTAGGCTTAAATTAAAATTTAATTTTCTCTTGCAGTTCTTGTAGCTCATCTCTTATTTCACTTCTGAAATTTTGAGTTGTGTTGCCATCTAAATACTCTGAAAATGGAAATAGGTACTAAACGGGTCAGTAAAACAGGTGTTTTCAAGGATATCATTGAAGCTATTTAAATGTGTGCAACAAATATAGAATCTTTTTTATTGTACACCTGTCTGATGATGAAAATGTGGTTGTAAAAGATAGACACTAAGAACACAATAGGGGCAATACATTACATTCTTCCTCAATTTCTTTCTTTTATTTAACTCACATACTTGGTAACCTACAGTTAAAGAATATTATCTTCTTAAAGCCATGTAAACAAATAATAAACCTTAATTGTCTTAAGACCAAAAGTGATTCCATAGATTTTCAAATCTGCTTAAAAAATAATTCAATAAAAACAGCTGAAAGCCCAAGCGGACAAGAAGAGAACAGTCATTAAAAACAGCATTTGAGATTCAAAGTACTGTGAAAACACCAACAAAAGGCCAACATAGGAAATACAAGGAAATTGGAGAAACTGACAGTGAAATTTGAGTTTTGATATAAGGGCAATGTGATACAGGAGGTTAAAAAGCAATGATTGTTGGATTACGAGAATGTTAAGCAGTTTTAAATAGCTGCACTAAGGAGTCTTGCCATTGAAATCAATATAAAAGAGATAAAACATAAATAATGCACAAAATGTAAATGTGATCAATAAATGTTACTTTCCTGCAGAAACTATGAAGTGGTGTGTTATATTCATACCCTACCAGGTGAATTGCTTTCTGATCCATTATCAAGGAGGGGGAATATAAATGTTAGGAGTGCTTTAAAAGCTAAATAGTTCAAAAGTAATACTGGGGCTGTAGAGTATTTCACTTTGTTTTACAATAGTCTGAGTCAAATCTGCATCTGAGCCATGCAGGACGACTTGTGTGTTTTGTGTCCCTGTGCCTGTGACCCTAGCCCACGCCTGGGAACATCTGTAGGAGTGAGAGGCACATATGCCAAAAGACCCCTCATAGCATTTTGGGTTTCTCTGAAGCTGGCCTGAGCTTGAAGAGCAAGAATGATGTGTCTACCTCAGTGTGGATGGATGCAGGCAATGCCATTACTGCCGGTGCTCTCTCCGCGGGGGTTACCAGTGTTCGACCCCAGCAGAGCTGGTGTCACCTGTTGTACAACACAACATAGCGAGCAGGTACATGGAACCAGTGCTGGCTGAAATGCTTCAGCAAAGGCAAACCCTTCTGGAGGTTTGTTTTGAAAGATCATAGTCAAGCCCTCAAAGACCGGAGTGCTCACTCGGCAGGACCTTGTGCAGGTGCTGTTGTGGTGCAGAAACTTGGCATTCACGTGGCTGTGTGGCCTTCACACTTTGATTAAGTGCTGCCAAATCAGTTGGTGCTGACAGATGTGACTCCTAAAAGTCTGGCTTTCTGACTAGGAACTCTGGTGAATGAGTCTGGAGGTAGTTTAGACTGGTACTAGGTGCAGTGCCTTTATTGACTTCAACAGATACTAATCAACCCCCGAACTTGAAAAGATAATGGGTGGGCAAGCATGCCATGGCAATGTCATTATCTGGTCTTCAGCAAATTATTGAAAGTGTTATTTTATATTTATACAACATACAGATTTTATAAGCATATCTTCAGAAGAAAAAAATGTGCTGATGCCAGAAACATGTGGATGAAGATATACAATCAGAGTGTTAATGAATGAACAGGGGAGTAAGGAGGAAAGGAAGTATAACTGCTCCCTCGTGAGTGGTAAGGTGTTTGGATTCTTGAATATGTGAAACAGAAACAGAATTAAAAACTAGTGGGGTTCCTGTGATGTGTAATTTTGGTGTAAAAACATCCAATGCTTTTGTCATAAGCAAGTGGCCAACAAGCAGTACTGCACTTAAAGGCAGCAGTTCATTAAGAAAGAGGTTTTCTTCTCCTTAATAACAGAAACAATGTGGACAGACCAGGTACCTTGAAAGGTGCTTTAAGTGTCCATGTATAGTAATATATCCTAATTGCAAAAGAAAGGGGAAAGTTACAAATTGCATCTGTGAACAGAGGATTCGAGGCCTGTGCTGCCTTTTTTTTTCTTGGCCATTCTCACTGCTTGTTAAATAGCTGCTGAGTTCTGGGCGCAGGCAGCAGTTGCCCAACCAAGTTCTTGGAACTGCTCATTGCCAGAGAAACTCCAAATATTTACAGTCTCCAAAGCTCTTTCAAATGGAAGAGAGACTGGAGAAGGAGACATTTGTATTCCTTGGGTGGCACAGGTTGTCCACGGAAGCTGAACCATGAAGACTGTTGCTGTTGTTGATTGGAATCTCTTGTCTGCTGCCTCTGGTTATTTATTTTTCCAAAAACCTTTCCAAAAGTCTGTTCCAGCTTCTCTATGGCTTCATTGTTGTAGAATTTCTGCTTTTTCCTCAGGTGTCTCTTCAGGATATTTTTTTGTTTTCTTGGCAGCTTTATTTTCCAAGTAACCAAGAATTTCAAGAAGGTGAGTAAATCATCAGACTTCTCTACATCTGAAAGTCAACGAAAAGAAGTAGTCATTATCTGGCCTAAAATTTAGGATGTGAAAGTGTGTTAGATGGCAAAAGCTGATAATGTATTTCTGCATGAAAATACAACCATGGCCTTGCATAATTAAAATTCATATTCATGCTAGTATTATTTGTAGTACTTATTAACAAGAACTAAAATACAAACTTGGAAAGTGAAAAAAAATTTTAAAATGTGGTTTAGAAAAAAATTCAGTTGGGTGATTATGTTGTTGAAACTGGGTAAGATGGGACTTCTTGTGCTAGATATGACTTTCTATCACAGATTTTCAAAAACAACATTGAGGTGTCACAGTTACCAGACAGTGGATGTGGCAGCTGTTACAGAGAAACTACAATTTCTGCTGCACTGCAAAGTTGGAAAGAAGTTGGAAAATATTGCCTCCAGTTAGGGAAGGATGTCAAGAAGATTGATTTTGTTTATTTTAAAAGTAAGCTGAAACAGACAGTAGGTGATTTAATTCTTACTTTATTTTGCTAAAACTTTTCCTGCAAAAAGACAGGAAAATAAGAAGAAAACAGCACACACTTAAGAAATATGCTTTACAGTTTTGTAAACTGATGTGGCCTGGGTGGGCCAAGTAAATCTCTGCCAAAAAACCTAACAGCCCTCCTGTACAACTCACTTTGGTACATCCCCTGTGGAGAAGTGTAAAAGAAAAACAGGTGTTTGCTTACAGCAGCGGTGGGAATAGGCCAACAGCAAAGGCAATACTGGTGCTACACGCTTGTGGGGTAAGGGGACAAAGAGAGAAGGGAAATGCTGAAGCTGTGTGCTTACTGTCCTTTTGAAGTCCTTGAAGTGCCACAATCCTCTGTAGCAATTGTTAGGTTAGTTTAACAAAGCCATCTCTCTGTCTTACACTAACTTTCTGTGCAATAGCAACACCGATAGCAGGTATCACTCACCAGGCTGTTTCATCAGCTTTTCCACAGTTGTAGGTGGGAACATCACTAAAACCATCTTCAGGTAACTTTTCAAGGGTGTCCCCAGGATCTGCTTCCTCAAATCAGCTAACCATCAGCTGCGGGTTGACTGCAGGTAGATTTTCGTTCTGACTCCTGTTGCCAGTGTACAAATCCATCCGGCTCTCTTACGATGATCTGCTCCTCCTCAGCACTGCAGTACCTCCAGGCTTTGTGAGTGCACACAAATCGAGTTTTCTGTATTCAGTTCAGGATCATTGCAAACTAAGTCCCAAAGATGCCCGAGCTCTTCCAGAGAAACCTGACAGCCCAGCTGAGACCAGAGGACAACAGGGCAAGGTGTGTTCTGTCTGTGTTGTCTAAGCTGCTTTCTTCCCTAAGACATTGTACCAAGCTCTTGTCCTGTCTGGGCCCTACAAAAATGCAAGTGTATGTCCTGATCTCCTGTAAAAACCAAGCTTGTCCTTGTTGAGCTCTGACAGCACTTATGTTGGTGTCTGTGCCACTGGGCTTGCAGAAGGAGGGATAAAAATGTGTCTCATCTGAGCCTTCTCTTGCTCTTCTCCCTTTCCAGCCTGGCATATAAAGTATTTCTGAGCTTCTTGGCTTATGTTTTCTTTAATATCTGTGTTCTTGTTGTAGGAAAGGAAAGGGGAAAACCCAGTGCTCCCGTGTTTGAAGCACTGCTGTGGCTGCAGAGGCAGTGGATGCTTGAGAACGTGTCAGTGGGTGCTGCTTTTCCTCCTCTACACCCATCATTTTATGGAGCTTTTTAGCCACAGAGTTGTGAGCAGCCTGCAGTGGATAGCAACCACTTAGTGGGGCAGTTTGACTTTGCATTTGGGAATGCTGCCAAGGACAGTGTGGAAAAAGTCCTTCTGAAATGGCCAGTATGTGGAGGGATCTGGAACTCCTGTCTGTATGAGAAGATTAGAAAAATGGCAGAGGGGCTGTTCTCCAGCAGTTCTGTCATTTAGGAAGAGATATGGGGGAGGGGAGAAGCTCCTGCTATGAAGAAACAGGGGCAGGAGAAAATTACTTTCAACCTTCAAAAAAAAAGACTTTCCAATGTAATTCCTCAGTCATTCGCCTTGTGAATTCTTAGAAGATCAAAGCTGTGTAAATTCTGTAGCAGTGGCAGGGAAATCCCATCTTTCTCATGTACTTGTGAAGTAAGTCAGTTTCACTTACACATTCAAGACTGAGGCACCCATAATATTCTTATCATTAATTTTCCAGTATTTTCTGGTTTGCTTACTACTGAACTGTTACATTCTTTGCTGTTTCTTTTCTTGTGAAAATATATTAAAATACTAAGACACTTCATCTCAGAAAAAGAGCTTAGCTGAGCTCTTGGACAGACATCTAAACCAGGAGTTGTTGGAAAATGAGTATACAGTGTGAAATCTGAGGGGGACTAAAAGGAAAAATATTTCTAATACTTACATTAGGGGTGAAGAGGTAAATCAGACCATCAGTGGCTCCTGGTAGAGTGAGTCCTTGAATAAGGAATACAGTCAGGACCAGGTATGGAAATATTGCTGTTACATAAATTGCCTAAAGTAAGGAGGCCAGAAGACAGACAGTTACTGGCAATAACTTCAATAAATCCTATTTAAGTTATTGCCACATACCATCCTAATAATATTAGATCAGACAGCTACAGATGAATACGGCCTTCTTTCAAATAAGCAGGTACTTTTACAGAATATATTTGTAACAAAATGGCTCTTAAAACTGTGTGAGGGAAGGCTGGTAGGGCAGAAGTTTTTGCAATGGAAAAGGAGAGAAGCATAATTTTAAGCCACCTGCACTGCTGTTCTCACTTCGTTGGACAAGGAGCACACTGAAAGCTGCTAGAGTGGCAAATGGGGAAAGCTTTCCTTGTGGTAAAAACTCAGTATCTGGAGGGCAAGATTTCAAAGTGTGGGATAATCACTTCTCTACCCTTTCCATACCTTTCCTGTGGTTTCAATTCCTCGGATGGTGCAGAGATAGACAATTGCCCAGCAAGTTGCTAAGCACAAAATGAGCTGCCACTGTAACGTGCCACTCTCAGCAATATCAGGTGTTATGTTCAAAGTTTTCCTGTACCAGAAATAATTTACTGCCGTGCTTTCATAACATTCTTCATTGAACCCTTGAAAAAAAAAAGTGGCAAGTGTTGGAATAAATTGTGGGCTGCAAAATCAGATACAGAGATGGAATTCCTGCACTGTCTGTAATGTGCAGCAAGACAAACTCTCACAGCAAGCTGAGACTGTGAGACTTCCATGAGACCTTCACCAGAGCATCACCAGCATTTTGTACAGGGGATAACTTCCTAATTAGAAACAGTGTCGTACTCAGTGCAAGGTAAAATCTGAACTAATGGCAGTGAAAACTTTGAAATTTTTTAGCTGTATGGCTGCAAGTTGGTGGAGCCATAACAAACTTCAGGCACCTAAGGATTCACCTAAGCCCAGGCTCCCCTGGCTATGTCATGGCCCTGTGGTGGGGAAAGACCCAGGCATTGGCCTCTTGGTTTGAGTTTCCGGGACTTCTGTGAGCAGGAACTTCAGGCATCTGCATCCAGGGGAGTGGGCATTCCCCAGCCAGGCTCTGTGACTGAAGAAAAGGAAACCGGGAACATGGCGTACACCACAACCTGTGATGTCTAATTGTCTTCCTACTCTAGAACAGTCCTAAGGCCTCCAAAAGAAGGTTTAATTCTGCTATGTTTTGGTTTTTTTCTTAGCCTTTTACTCAGATGATATTTCTTGCAGTGCCCTAGAACTTGTTCTCTCTCACGCTCCAAAAAATAAGTAAGTTGAAAAATAGTTTTAAAAACCTGAGACATTCTTCCTTACCCTGCTTATGTACACTCTCTTCTGTCTTACTAAAGGTGTTGTGATGGATAACAGGGCTTGTTCTTTATTTTGTTTCCTGCTTTGAAGTCAAACAAGAGGACTCATGGACTTTCTGGCTATTGCTGTTCCTGTGAGGATGATGAAATTGAGTAGGCTATCATGACTCTTGTACCTTTTTTAACAGGAAATCAAACCAGGACTTGTGCACAACTCAGGGCCAAATAAAGTGTGGCTTCTCAGGGTTTGTTGATTAGCCCAGAGTCTGATGTTTCTGATCCTCCTTTTGCTAGCAGTGGTCATGGAGGTGTACTTACCTGTTCTGTTTTCATTTAGAGGACAAACACTCCAAGGAAGAGGTTCTTGGAAGGAGTTTATGAAATACCACATCACCCAAGTTAAAACGGTGTTGTAGTATAAGCTCACCAGAACCGACACCACCCACGAACCTACTCCTGCAGAAAGCACAAGATCTCACTTCAGAAAAGCTTTGGGAAAAGTTATCAGTCAGTCACAGCACTAGCTCTTAGAAGCTCACATTTCCTATTTTTTCAAGATTTTCTTCTCCATCCCCCCAACCCCATCCTGAGATCTTCCCATGAAAGTTGGGCATTTGTGCCCTCAGTAGCCAAACACTGGTGCACAATCCCCCAGATCACCAGCCCTGCTCTAGGAGTGCTGACACTCTGCTTACACGGAAGATTAGGGTTGAAATCTTTGCTCTAATATATAATCCACTGTTTTCAACAATACCAGACAATTTTAATAGCAGAGAGCAAAAGAGACCAAAGTTTTATAGTGTGCTGTAGCTGCATGAGGCCACTCTTCTCCCAAATCATGCACATATGCCCTACATTGGTAATGGTTTTCTCCTTGACAAGGAGGGAAGAATATAAACACCACAGTTTGTGCTTGCTTGCATTTTTGCAAAGGGAGTACGAACACGCCTAATTGTAGGAGATGCATTTGGCTGGAAGCACCACCTGCTGCTTGGTATTTCTCTCTTGTTGCCCTCTGGCCCTTAGGTGACTCCTCTTACCCACCCCTTCTCCTCCCACGCAGGCCCACAGGCGGGACTCTTGGTGCCAATCCCATTTCAGGCACCTGCTTAAAGCAGGTCATGATCCAGCAGGGCTGGCTGAAGCATCCAAGAGTTTCCCCTTGCCCTGCAGGCACAAGGGTGTTATCTCAAATACCCATTAGGGTCAATGCCTTAACCCCCTCATGGTGGCTATTCTGGATCACTTTTTGCCACCTAACAATGGACACAGGACACCAGATGTGTTTCTTCATATATTCAATAAATAGAAAAGAATTGGCAGTACAGGACTGCACACCTGTCTGTCTGCCATGTGGATTGTCCCTCGTGCCCAGCTGTGTTGATAAAGTCCCTTCAGTAGCCCCACCCTCTTGTGGAGGGGAGCTTTCCCAGGTGCTTTGGACTGTTAGGATCCCTGATTTCCTGTCTTTCTGCCCTCCCTAGAGTCTGACTATTCATGGACAGAGAAGACTGGGTCCTGGAGGGGCTGTGAGGGAAGAGCAAGAAACACTGTGGGCAGGCACTCTTGTATGGCACCAAGGTATGTTTGGCATGGGGCAGCGTTGAGAAGCAGAGCCCATGTTCGTTATGCTCTCCACAGCAAAGGTTATTAGGTTTGCATTTCAGGCTCCTAAAATGAGCCTAAAATGTGCCTGGAGTAATGCCTGATGAGAGCAATACAGAATTACAGAACCACAGAATTTTTGTCTGGGTTTGGGTTGGAAGGGACATTAAATATCATCTAGTCCCACCCCCCTGCCATGGACAGGGACATTTCAACTAGACCAGGTTGCCCAGAACCCCATCTAATACGGCCTTGAATGTTTCCAGGGAAACCACCCCTCAATATCTCACCACCCTCATTGCAAAATATTTCTTTTTAATCCTAACACTAATTTCTTTTTATACCCTAAAAAGCATCAGGCACAGATCTGTAGGAAGTGAGTGCTGGGTGGGAGCTGTCTGCAGTTCCTTGAGCTGGGACAGGAGACACGTACCAACGCCTCCAAGGTAGGGAGAGATGGTGTTCCAGGCTCCAATGCTGCCTTTCCTCAGGCACTGCCCTAGGGCCAGCTCGAGATGTAGCAGTGGGATTCCTTCGAAGAGAAGAGCGATGAAGTATGGGATCAGGAAAGCCCCTGAAAAGATATTTGTGATTAAGCCACATGATTATCTGCATCTCACTGAAATTACTGGTTTGTAACTAATCTGCTTTATGAGCCTAACAAAGTCCTTGTAGGATGTGTTGAGAGAGGGATCATTGCTAGGGACACCTACCAAGTAACATCTGTTGCTGGTAATTTTGGTAGTGAAGATGGAGGAGGAGGGACTGGGATGCTTAGTGCTGTAGGATGCTTCCCTCAGGCATTGCTATAGCCCATTATAAGTAGCCTCACTATTTCATCCATTTCCCTTTCTTTTATGCATCTTCTTTTGTCCCCTGTCTTATTAAGCACAAGGGTTTTCCTGTCCCCTACATCATCTATTTTCCCTTCAGAGCATTGCCTCGTTTCTTTTTTTAAAGCTCTCAGGCCTGTGCCCCTCTGTCCCGCACTGGAAAAGCAGAATTATGTGCTGTATACCCCAGGTTACTTTATTGCACAAAGCTCTGCTCAGAGCACAAAACCTCTGGCTAATGAAAAACTGAAAGCAAGGCTGAAGTTGTTCTCTGAGACATATGAGCCATGAAACTTCATTTCTTCCCAGTTTGTATCCTTTACGTCTTTTCTGTTTTCCTCACAACATCTCCCTTGGGCCAGAAGCAGCAGGTTCTGTTGGTTGCCTGTGGCAAGGGACCAGTCCTACCAACAGCCTGGGTGATTCCTGCCAAACTGTGTGCAACGCCTCACTTCTCCCACCTTCTCCTCAGAAGCAACGCGTTTGGGTCTCCCTCCTTTTGCACAGATGCTGATTTTTGTGAGACCAGAAGTTTCATCAGTATGTTTATACCACCTGCCCAAATGTCCAGTTAAATTGAAAGGGTGGAGTAGATTGAAGTTTATTGCTGTGACCAACAACCACTGTGACCAAAAAGTCTCTTTTCTCCCGGGGAACAAAGACAGAAGTCCTGCCTCAGCCACCTCCCAGTCCTCCTACAAATGCATACAGATTCTATGCTCCGTGTTGCTTTGTCAATAAACCTGTGCCTTGTTCTGCCATTTCTGCTTTGCCTCCAGACCTCATATCTGGGTCTACTCAGCTCTGCCCTTCCAGCTCTGGAAACCTTCTTTATGCTCCATCTTCAGCCCTGAGAGAGAGGTGGGGGAATGCACAAGGATTTCTGGTCTCCACCTGGAATGGCGCCTGGGTTCTGCAATCACAGGCTATTTAGAAAGGCTGGGCAGATAAAGTCTAATCTCTTGAGCTAGTGTTGTATTGCAATAACTTTGCTACCTCTTGCTAGGTGCTGCAATAAATACATACAACACCCAGAGAAGGTGTGTTGTTGAATGGTTTAGCCTTTTATCAAGGTATGCATAGGAACAAAAACCACAAAGCTCTTCTCAGCAAAGAACTCTTCTTAAACTGCCAAACTTGGAAATAAATGTCTCATCTTAAGATCTCTATTCTTAAAATGTTTTTTACTGAGAAGCAGATTTGGAAAAGAAATCTCACAGTTAATTCCCAATATGTTAAATCTTCAGTGTGAGGTCCCTTCCACCNGTGTGTTGTTGAATGGTTTAGCCTTTTATCAAGGTATGCATAGGAACAAAAACCACAAAGCTCTTCTCAGCAAAGAACTCTTCTTAAACTGCCAAACTTGGAAATAAATGTCTCATCTTAAGATCTCTATTCTTGAAATGTCTTTTTTACTGAGAAGCAGATTGGAAAAAGGAATCTCACAGTTAATTCCCAGTATGTTAAATCCTCAGTTTGAGGTCCCTTCCACAAGAACCCAGTAACCTCTCGCCATGCTCAGTCCTGTGGTCTATTTCAAACCTGCTGTAGCATCCCTCTCCAAAGTACACCTGAGGGTGCCAGCCCAGCCCTCCTGACAGTCTGATGCCTTGGACTGTCTCCTGGGAAGAGGAAAATACTGAGGCAAGTGACCAGAGCACTGCAGTATGGAGCACTCTACTTCTTCATCCATCTGCCTGGCCCTCCACCAGCTCTGGGCAGCAGCTGTCTCACTGCAATTTATGCTGAGCCCTTGCTAGCAGAGCACTCCATAAGAGACCAACCTATCTCCCATATCGTATCTCCTGGGAAATAACTGTAATAATTAGTGCAAACTGTTATCTCTCTCCCCTTTTCTGTTTGCTAGTTGAACCACCGGCAGCAGAGCATGTTTAGACATTCTGCTGATAAAAGCATGTTTACTTTGTGCTGGCTTGTGTGTATCTTCAGGCATATTTATGGCATGGCAAAACATAATGTCACACTTAGAAAAAAAATACTGGTTTGCCATGAGAATGATATAAAAGAATCTGCTATCTGCAAATACGAAAACATGGCAAAAGAATGGGTTTACAACAAACAGTTTATGAAGCTAATCTTTCTCAAACCTAATTCAAGTAAATGGCTTGTAGTGTAAAATAAGTTTTAAGTTATTCATTCCTTTGCATTACAGTATTTTCAGGCAAAAAAGAAAAGAGGAAAAGAACAGACAGTCTGGTTAAGCACTTGAAGCTTACTCTTTTCCACAAGAAAATCCTCCACCTATAGAAAAACATGGAAAAACATTAGCAGAAAGGTATCAGATATGGAATAGTGAGTCTTAACCCTCTAGCACTGTATAGATGAGGGCTCTGTTTAATAGATAGAGGAGGATGTGCCAGAAGGCCAAATTTAAGTACCTTGTTTTAAAAATGCCATGAGAAATCTACCCATGGAGAAAGCAAGCAGAAAATACAAGAAGCAGAGAATTTAAGACACAGCAGGTATCACAAACCAGACCATTCAAACACAAGCACAGCAAAACCCCGGCAGAACCCATATGATGTTTAGCACAGGCACAGCAGAACTCTGTAGATTTGGCTTCCATGGGGCATGGGAAAAGGAAACTTAAGCAGAAAAAATCATAAAGCACAAGTAACAAATTATCTTGTAGCTGCACATTCTACCTAAAAAAAAAAAGGTTCAGGGTTTTTTTTTCTCCTCTCAAAAACTGAAAACAGAAAATGATAGCGATGAAGCATTTTAAAGTACTTTAAAAGCCTGGAGAAATGCCCACAAAAATAAAAAATATTGCCAAAGCGTGATTTAGTTGCATCCCTGGGGTGTGACCTAGGAAAATTTTAGTCTACAACATTCCTTCTGTCAGAAAGACACTGAAGAGTCATAAAGCATCCATCCTGCAAGCAGATACACGCGGTACTAAAAGAAGGTCAAGGGAAAAAAAACCCCACAACTCTTCAAAACTTACACGAGTTAAACGTTATTTTGGAAGGAATCCTGCACAAGGGTATCACAAAGCTACGGAACAATCCCCATGCACATGAGAAGGCACGGAAGGCCTACAAAAGCTTTTTCAAATAAGGCTATCAACACCTGCAACTACTGCACTACTGTAAGCTGGTGTCAGTAGCAAGAGGGTCCCAAGTGACAAGGAGCACCAGTGTGTAACACGACTGCTGAAGAACCACTGGAGTGGAGACAGCTCCACAGTCACAGCAGTAGGGAAGAAAGGACCAGGTGCACTAGAGATACATAGAGGGTTTTTAAAACCTGACCCCCCAATTGCAATGCACGGGCAAATCAGGTCAGAAAAGCAACTGCCCAACCATATCCAGCAAAATGACACTTGAAGGGCACGACCTTTGTTATGTCACCTGCACGTGACAGTCTGGGTGGGAAGTGCATGAACCACTTGGCAGCCTGTGGAGAGCTGCCCATGCACCACGGGACAGAGAGACCAGGAGGCTCCGGAAGGAGCACAGTCTAAAGCTGGTTTTCACCAACCAGCTGATCAGAGTGAAACAACCAAACTGGGTTTGTCACTTGGAAAGAAAGACCATCAGACTGGACTAGTGGAAATGTGAAGCATTTTAAAGTATTAGCCATGTGACCTCCTAATCTACATGTACCAAGACTGGCAGGAAATTGATGCGCTTCTGTGAGAAGCAGAGAAGTAGACTCAGTAGCTTTGCCTGGTATTAGGATACTAAGACTTCCAAAATGGTGGAGAAAAGCTTGGAAGAACTGATCCACGTGTTCAATCTTGCATCTTTACCAGTGACTGTAGACCAGCTAGCAGAAGAAAAGCAAGTGACTTGAAATGATGATCTAAAGACACAACAGCATTTGAAAGGCCAGAACGTGAATAATAATTTTCCTTCAGATAGAGATTTAGGAGTAGAAAAAAATAGCTATAATAAAGACTGAAATTACCTGGAAAGTAATATAGTACTTTTAAAATAGTACTATAATAATTACAAAAATATTAATTTTGAAGGAAATGCATCTGTAGAGTCTGAAAAATTCAGAAAGCACATCTCATCGTGATAAAATGCAGCAAACATTTGAAGATCCACCTCATCAGATCTGTTGGTATATAGGAGGAATGGTGATGGGTGCACATTTCCAAAAGACTGAGAACTTAATGGCAAGATACCTGTGATAATTCATGCAATTTTATGCAATAGGTGGTAACTAGTTTTCCAGATACAAAGAAAAACATATTAGCTATTGAAAGGGGATTTTCATACCTGTCCCTCTTTCTCCACGGGAGTTCAGCTAAGCAGTGTAGGATAGTCAGCACACGAAGGAATTACATCAAGGCATCAGGTAGGAAAAAAAGAAACTTAATCACACTCAGCCCTCTTTCCAGAAAACAGCACTTCATGGCCTCTTTTATGTCTTCTGCACATGCCTCAGTCCAGATGGAGATTATGAGCTATTCTAAGCATTGTATTTGTGCAGGACACTTATGATGGCACTGATGTTGCCTTGCAGGCCACATTACACATCTTCCTGACTCTGAGACTTGGCAGGGTTGAATTTCCCATGTAAATGACTACATCTCCTTGAGCAACAGTGAGGGAGCTAAGGCCATGTCCAGAAAACCAAAGGGGCAATAGCCATTTCAAATGAAGAGGGGTAACACCCAAAGATAACTCATAAAATAAGCTTGGCGAACTTCCCTGTGAAGTGTGAAGGATGCAAGCAGGCAGCACTCACATACAAGCATGCACCAGCCTGAGCTGTAAAGGGCAATCAAATATAACAAATTATGAAAGGATCGACTCCACATGTCACAGCTTTTCACCAAGGGCTTAAGCAGGGCATGGCAACAAACCAGAAAATGAAGTTTGTTACTTGCTGTAACCCAGTATTTCTGTCAGAGAGTGAACTGTTTCACTCTTCCCAACATACTATGTTTGTTTGGGTTGGTTTTGGTTTGTTTGTTGTTTGGGTTTTTTTTTTCAGTATCTTCCAGTTACACATTTTGTTCCTCTTAGGTTTTGTTTTCCTTTTGAGGACACAGTGAACCAGGCATTTCACAGCATGTTTTAGTTCAAATTTGAGCAAAAGGTCAAGTAGGCCATGGGTTATGAAAGTCTGTAAATGGTTGTCCCAGAAGTAAACAGTTGTCCCTTTTTAGCATGACTCTAGTGTTTATGTGTATTTATTTTCCTAGAAAGAAACTTATTTTATATTAAAGGTATTTTTCAGTCATATTATAGGCTCAGGCACTACATACATTTTTAATAGCCATCCATGGGTTAAGCAAGCATGTATACATATGAAATATATATATATATATATATATACACCAGTTATAGTCAAAAGTAAACCACTGCAGTCAGTTCTAGCTAGAACTGGGTTGGTTTTTCTTAAGTATACTCCAATGACTCCATGTGTACACATATAGATGTATGACTTGTTAATGTCTCAGTTTTAAGTGACAAACTCTATACTGGGCTATTTAGAGACTTCTTTTCAATCCCAGTTGCCTGGGAACATTTGTGTTTGTCTCCACTGACTGTGGCAAACAACCTTCATACCCATTAGTCATGAAAAGTAAATAACTAACTTAACTCAGGCAATAAATCCAAATAATCAGTAACGGCAGCAGGTGATAAATGTCAGCAGAACTGATATTATATTAGATCCGAGTTACTGAGTAACGCTAATGTGCGGTGAATCGGGGCCAGAGGTCTGATGGGAACAGCTGACAGGAGACAAACACACAAGCACTTGTTTTCACCTCTTGTTTTTGAAAAGATGCAGAAATGAGGATATCACCTGAACCAGCTGTGGAACTGCCCCAGAAGCCATTCAGCCTTCGAGCGTGTCTGTGCCGTATCCATACCCGGTTTCACCGTGCTTGTGATTGTGGCTGCAGCTGCAAAGCCATGGCACATCTCAGGGCTCCCAGTTAAACACAGGGATGCTGGTCTCTTCCTTGCGCACATCTTCACATGCACACACGCAGGATTTATGCTCCAGTACCCTTGAAAATCTATTGGGCTTTTGCACCTGAGTTGTTTGCTTTCAAAAATGCAACCCCAAACCACGTCACTGCCTTAAGTTAACAGAAGAAACATGCAGCTGCCTTATACACTGATGTAAACACAAGAGCTCTGTCTTCTCAGTGATCTTCATAACTCACTCAACTTTTCCAATGTCAGCTTTCTAGGATAACTTATTCACAAACCCCACAGCACTTTGTTAACAGTCCATCCTGCCACGGAGCTCTTCGAACCCTATATTGAAGCCCGGTGACCAAACACTGGCTGCACATCCATACATCAACCTTAATTCACCACTATCTTGTGCCACTCTTGGTGGTGATGCAAAGTAGCTCTTTGCCATTACTGAGTCTGGTGGCTATTTTAAACTGGTTTTTCACTGGCAGATTACTACTCAGGGGCAAAGGAGCAACACAGCCCTTGTCCCTGCAGCATTTTCTTGTTTTTATTACCTTTAAACCTGCTCTACTCTCTGTCTTTTTTGTCCCTAGAAGTCCCTGTGGGAAATACTAGAGTTCTGGAGCTGGATATGCAAGCAAGCAGACTTCCTGAGCACAGTTCAGTCCGTAAGACAGGTCACCATGGGGCTCCTTGCAGTTGGTCTCATGCTTCTCTTGGGGTGGTGAGGTGTGTAGGGTAGGGATGCAGGGGACCCCAGAAAGGAGAATGGAGGGGAGAGATCAAGGCTCAGGAGGGGATGAACACTGGTATCTTCTGAAGTGAGGCTGGGATCTGAAGATGTTGAAACACTGCTGGCCACAGCTGGCCACGGAGAAGCAACCATTGGTATTTTGTAGGAAAGTGTGAGAGCCTTTTTATGGAACAATAGTAGAAGTAGAACAAAAGTAAAACAATATTTCATCTTAATCCTGATTTTGAACAAATTTTGTGCAGCCTCACACACCTGGTGGCTCCAGAAGCTGCTCTGTGCAATGAGATGTGTGGAGGAGCTGCATCTTGCTATCGCCCTGCCTGGGAGTTTCAAACTTTCCACTAAGCACTTTGTGTTAATCATTCATTACATTACAAAAACATCACATTATGTTTGTTTTATTATGTTATTTGTTAATCCTGAATGCTTTTTCCTTTGCTTTCCAAGATAGAAAGGCCACCTGAGATGCTTTAGTGAATATGACCTACAGCTCCTACCACACAACATTTTCCTTGCAGGTCTCATGCCATATCTTCTATGGGGATGTCTCTCTAAAGATGTTCATCATGTCTCATTAATGCCAGTATCATTAACGGAACTGACAGGGTTTTTTTCCCTTAATTCCCATGGACAAGTGCAGAGAAACAGTGTGCACTCGTGGCTTTCTAGCCACCCAGTTATGGCACTTTTCTGCAGGAGTTTCACTGGGTGTCACATCTTGTAAATCAGTAATGGAAATCATCAAGTGTCCTGGGAGAAATCTAACCTACTGCTTCTTGTCTTTTCGTATTTGTATTTGTGTAACTGTAACTCTAAGCTGTTACATATTCAGCCTTAAAAAGGTCCTTGCCACCAAAATAATTTCCATTTTCTTGTTTATAGACTATGATAAACATACTCTTATTTTCAACTTCATGACCTAAATAGATTGAATTCCTAAGTTGTTTCTTGTCCCAGAAGTTTTCCAACCCTTGAATAATTGCTGGCACTTTTCTGCATTTTGACTAACTTTTAAAGTTTGCTTTGAAAAGTGGACTTTCAGAAAAAGTCCAGGGTTCAGAAGTTGTGTTACTATAGGAAGCAATATCTCTACCTAATTCCTAGTGCTCTGATTAGATCTGCCAAGATTCTTTGTCTTGATACAACCTGGTATAGCTCATTCATCGAGCTGCTTACCAGAGTCCCTAAGTGGCTACTCCTCTTTGAAACACCTGCCATTACAGGCAACATCCATTCTTGGTTCCTTGGTTGATTGAAACAGATGTAGTTCATCAAGTAATACAGACATCTTAGGAAAACAAACTTGGATGTGATAATATTTTCTGTCATTTGACAGTTTCTCCAGGTGTGAATTTTCGGTTTCTCCAATTAATTGAACTATAACAAATTACACTGGGATGAAACAATTTGCTCACTCTTCTTTAGACAGCTTGCCATGGCAGATTTCAAAAGCTTCTGTGAATGGTGAGTTATCAAGTACTCTTTCCTGATCAATTTATATTTACCGAATTGTCTGCTTCTAAAGCAGTTCTTTGTGGAACTGCTGCCGAGGCACAGGCTTAGGCAGCTGTCCATGATGCCTGGCAGGCTCCTGTTGCTGCTGCATCAGCTCAGGATTTTAAACAGCCTCACAGACAACCAAAAGCACAATTTAGTTTTGTGCAGCAGCAATTCCAGATGATGAGGTAGCTCCTAAGAGCATCAGAGGAGGGTGGGGGATGGCTCACGCACCATCCCAAAGGGAAATTCAGTAGCCATTTGTCTGGGGGCCAGTTCCCTCAGGCCTCTCCAGGAATTCTCCTTAAGGTAGCCAGATGCAGGTTCAGTTTCCTGCTTCCCTTGGGACTGTAGTAGCAGTACAAAAACTTTAACATAGATTTTTTCTATCGTCAGTCTGGTCAGCATCTGTCTGGTCTTCCTAAATGAACACATCATTTTATAATTAAATATGCTTCTATAGAAAAAGGTAATTAACAGGTGCAAAATATTAATGAGAATTAGGGTTTTTTAAAAAGTGATATAACTGATATAAATTATATAATTTCCATGCCCGTCAGAAGTTAGTACAGCTGTATGAGAATTGCAGTTCAGTATTTTGGCAAAGCCCTGTTCCAATCTTACCGCCTCCATGTATCTGACACAAGTATGGAAATCGCCACACGTTCCCCAGGCCAACGGCAAATCCGATACAGCTCAAAATGTACTGGAACTTATTGTCCCACTTGGGTCTGCCATCTTCTTTAGGGATCTCAGGTGTTGCTGATAAACCTTTTGACATTTTAATGAAATATCCTTGGCTCCCTAGCCCCTTTCCCTAAAAATGGGAAGATGCTTTGAAACCTGTCTCTCCCACAGGTTTTATGCAGGGTGACAGAAGGATCTTGGAAGAGAGGTGGAGCTTTCTTTTTATCTGATGCAAAGGATTGTGTAATTGCCAAGGCTGCGGTTTAAAGACAAAACCAGGAATTATGATTATATAGAGAGTTACCACTCTTGCCTTTTTTGCAGCTCCTTCTATAGTTAGGTATCTTGGGAATATGTTGTTAATGGGTAACTCAGGATCAAACAGGTTTTTATTTTCTGTTCTCCTTCTGTTCTCAGACTCTGTCAGAGAAGTGTGATGCTGAATATAATTAAAAAGAAACCTTGGAAGCAGACTAATTAAAATTGCAAAATACTTGTAAAAATCTATGAATAAAATGTTGGCATTTCCTTTCTTAGTTTATTAGTAGAAAGCATTTATTAAACGAAGGCATCTTTTCCAAATGCAAAAAGTCAATTAAAAAAAAAGCAAAGCAAAATTAGACCTTTTATGTTCAGACATTAGAATTTGGTCCATTTTCACAGCAGTTGCTAGAAGTTAATCACTTCCCACCTGTCAATGAATCCCCAGTGACTATTTTTATTATTATTAAATAGTTACTGATGAGTGCAAGAGCTGAATGTTTTCCTTCGATACAAAGTATGTGGGAATATTTTTCTGGTTTCTTTCAGTCATGCCAGGGTTTTGCTGGTGTGCATGCCAAATCAGTTCACTCCACACTAAACAGAGCAGCCAGCCAGCTTGCTTGCTTCAGTAAATCAACACTTTATACCTGGATTCCCCTCTCGAAATGGGAAGAGTTTCTAAGTGAAGGTGAATTGTTTTCCCCAAAGTAAAAGCCCTGCTCTGCAGCTAAGCACACAAATGTGATCAGGTTGCAGATCATCCAGCCAGAAGCCAGTTTCAGATCAAGGCTACATGACTCTCCCCAGGCTGTCACAGCTCATCTGCTTACAGCTCTGCAAATATCCAGACTCACAGATGGAGCAACTCAGCTTCCCAGTGTCTTATCAGGGTTGTTTCACAGGTCAGACAAAGCTGGACACAAAGTGTGGTTTGGCAGCACTTGCACAACATCAGTGGTACCACCACCATCGCTCCAGGACACACACCACCATCACTTCTTCCCCTGCTGCTCTTCTGATCAGGAGATGCCTTGGGCTGGGCTAGGACCCTTCCAGCAACACCCTGAATTCCACACCTGGCACCTGCAGCCAGCCACTTCACACGTGGCGTCACTCATTCCTGGTGGCTGAGCTTTTTATCAGCAGAAAAATCTGACAAAAAATGTTCCCAATTAAGAGCAATATCTTCAAATAGTTTAAATAGTTATTTACATTAATGTAACTTTTAAAAATTGAAAATGGAATGTAAATTAATTTAATCATTCAGATTCTCTGGAATGGGTTGCCCAGAGAAACTGTGGATGCCCCATCCCTGCAAGTCTTCATGTCCAGGTTGGATGGGGCTTGGAGAAACCCAGCAAAGCGGAAGGTGTGCCTGCCCATGGCAGGGGGGTTGGAACTGGATGATCTTCAAGGTCTTTTCCAACCCAAGCCATTGATTCTATGATTCCATGAAGTACACATGCAATGCCTGGTACTTTACTCTCAGTTTAGAGGAGATAAACTACTCTAAAGATACATTCTGGAGTAAATATACCCTAGGTATTCCTATTCCTTTTAACAGATTAATTTAATTTGTTTCAATTACAATCAGCATGAGGGTGTAAATTAGATCCATTCTCATTTCAAAAGGTGGGTGTAGGAATTGCTGCAAGGTGATACAAGCGTGTTGTTCATGTACGCAGTTGGATGAAGAGGATCACCCATCCAGAGGGGACATGGACACCGTCTGCTCCAGGCACTCAGCCTGGGTGCTCTATCAGTGCCCCTTTCCCTCTCCGGTGGCCCCATGAGGAATGGGACTCCTCACTGAGCTCCACTGGGTCACATGGAAGTTAGAGCCTTGAAAGAGTTTTAAGGTAACTGTGTGGATGTATGTGGGTGTGTGGGGGTGTGTGTGTGCATGAACCAGAGCCACCTACCTTGATGGCAACAGAGGAGATCAAGGTTTGCACCCTTGTGTGCCTTGGATCTCCCATCAGCAGGGACACCCCAGACAAGTGGTGCACCCCTTGCTCATGGGTGTCACAGAAGGCAGATTTTGCTGTTTCCTGAACTGCTGCTGCCCCATTGCAAGATTACCTCTGCTGTCATCAGCAAAAACTATCTGCCAGGAACTTGGAAGTTGTAGGCAATTCATAAAATATAAATGAATCAAGCTGTCATTCTCATACTTAGAAACATTTTTATTAAATATTTTAAACTTCTATATGAGACAAATAATATTAGTGCCTTTGTGCAACACAGTGGTATGCAAAGTAAAAACAATTTAACGTGCAAGAGAAGACAGCATTAAGTTACCCTTCATATTGGCCACCCAACCAGAATGATTACACATGGAAGAGTCACTTATGGCATTTCACGCACACTGCATCCCCAAGCAGAGGGGATGGAAGCCAGTTTCAAACAAGCTGGCTTCAGAACCAGAAAGAGGACAAATGATTTGGCCTGGTGAAAATGTCACTGTTTTGCTTCCAGGAGCCAGGCCATCAGCTCTTCACAGTGCATTGCATTGTTAAGCAAATGTTTACCTGGAAACAACACACAGTTATCCTTTCATGAAAATAAAATTAACTCTGGATTCTTAAAAAAAATATTCTGTTTACTTTCCTCTTTCCTCACTGACAGAGCATCCTTCCACATTTGAAAAAAAAAAATGGTTTTATGATGAATACTTTAAGTTTCCATTAATGGAAGTCTCAGATGTAGCAATAAGGCCAGCACGATCATTCTTTTTCTGACAGTAGTTCCTGATGGCTTTGTAGATGGCAAAGGTAGGGATGGCCAAACTGGGCACTCCGGCGAGGATTACAATGATAGCGTACACCCAGGGGGGATATTCAACCTTCTCTGTTTTGGGGAACTCCTCCTGAAAGAGCAAACAACCAAGTTGTAGAAAGTCATGAGGAGCAAATACCTGGGAACATGAACACATTCAATAATTTGACAGATCAAAAATGTAGTCGGAATGGTGGCAGGCCATAATGACACAACAGTTTGCCAATTCCATAGCAGTTTTCAGCTCAAGGGTTTCCAGCCTCAGCTGTTTTGGACTTTTTTTTATTTTAAAATGATGTAAAGAAAATAGCATGAAAGAAGTAAGAGCCAGAAAGGGAGGCTGGGGGACCGGAACACTTCCTTGGCACAAAGGAATGTGGGAATGGGGGCCCTGACAGGCCACCAGGGCCTTGTGGCCAATCAGCCTTTTTGTGGGAAGGCTGAAATCAAAGGGTGAGGGAGGGCTGAAACATTATTAAATGGGAAGGGAGGTTGCCAAGGAGGAGAAAAGTAAGCAGTCCCATTTCCATGACTTGTAGCAAGTTTGGCAGAAAACTGAGGGAAGATGAATATAACGGACAATGGCTCTTACATTAAACAAGAATACTTAAAACAATTATAAAGAAATATTTTGGTTTATACACTTACATAGCTAGGGTCCCAAACACTGTAGAGCAGTTCTTTGTTGACTGTTACCACAAAATAAAAGAAAAAGATAACTAACATAATGAGAGGACTGATAAGTCTCCAGGTAATCTGCCAGAAAATGTTTGGCTTGTGTCCAATCATGAACTCAATATCCTTGTTAAACCTAGAAACAAAAAACAGGAAGTTCAGGACCTTAAATCCAGCCAGGATCAAAGAATGCCTGCTCATAAACAGGGAAGTCCAAACTACCCTCAGCTGTGGTTCCCAGGAATTTGCTAATGTCAATGTGAGACCAGAATTGACACCAGCAGGAGTCAGCCCTCAGTTGTTCAAGTTAAGGCATATATCATTGCAAATCAGGAAAATTATTTTTGGAAATGTACTATATTGAAGAAGTCTGTGAGGCATATGTGTAATAGTTTCAACAGGGAGGAGCCAGTGCAGATTTTTTGGGGATTTTGCCCAAAACATATTTCAGTATTGCTTCAAAAATTTTTGGTAAGAATCTCAGCTCTGCATAAATTAAAGGGAGTGACACAATATTAAAAAAGAACAAAAGCAAATAACAGTAATTTAATAGTTAGATTATAATATAATGTTTGCCTAGTTTGGATATCTACCAGTTTTCTCAGGCTGAATAATGAAACAATATTTAACTTTACACATTATTAAGAACTCCTACAATTGTGTTATTTGGATTATTCATGGAACATTAAGTGGACCATGGGGCAAAAATATTTCCACAAGAAGAAACAAGCCCTGCATTGAGAGTAGTACTGTCTGCATCAGTCCTGAACAAATTTATGGCCTCTCCATATAATGCAACATCTTGTGCACACACTTCTTTAATAATAGTTTGGAAGTTTGGGGTTTCTGGTTTCGTCCTTTTGTCTGGCTTTCCTGCACATCCTGTGGGGATAAACCTGAGGGGGCTATTCAGTTGGTCCTTCAGCTATGAACAACACACTGAATCCACTTGAATCTCAATTACTATGTAAATTGATTTTATCTTTTCACCCCTAACATCTGAGATCTAGGTGTCTTAAAATGATGTGGAGCCCCATGATGTGACTGCAGCACACGCTCAGGTGTAGTTCACGTGTGTCATGGATAACACACACGTTCTCCTCCAAGCAACAGAGCCATCTTTCCAGTAATGACCTTTTCTCAGAAGGTCACAGAAACTCATCTGGAGCAGGTAACACCACTTTTTAGCAGCCCTGATAAGCTCTGTTCTCAAAGAGGACTACAGTGATGTGTACTGGCCAGGAACAGTAAAGCTTGGTAGAGGAGCTTTTCTTTTCCAAACACACACGCGCACGCGCGCGCACACACACACACACACACACATTGCTCCCACTTTATGGACTCAACCCATGTTTGTGTCCTGGGAATAATTTTAATTTACTTTGTAAAGAGTTCTGAGATCTCAAAGGGAACGAAAAGTGAGAAACACAGACTCTTCTGTCTTTAACAAATTAAAATAAGCCTTCTTTCTCAAGGGTACACCATCTGATTTACCTAACCTGATTCATGCTTCCTCAGGTGGTATAAAAGCATGGGAAAAGGGCCACAAGGGCATTCACCCCATTGCCAGGAACAGCAGCTGGATCTGGCACAAGTTCAAGTAAAACTTGTGGGTGATTGAATTTCCTGTACTTTATTTCACATTTCTTATGTATTAACTACAAACACAAAGATGTTGAAACTCAATTTATTACATCTCTAGAAAGTTGAGAGGATAGTTACTCACTGCTACAACTGATAAAGTCCTGGATTTATCACCTAAGAATGTATCTCAGCAGCCTTAGATTTGCAACCCGCTGTAAACCAGTATCTGCAGCCTGCCTGGAGATCCCTGTGTTAGACAGTATCATTTAGCAATCCCTGTAAACACTCCTGGGATATACCTCTGGTTTAAAATTTCACCTTAGTGCCAATGTGCTTTTACTTTGCTTCTGCTAATTAAATGTTTAATACAATGATCCTGAAGAAGAGTTATTATAAATGTCATCATAGTTAAAAGGCAAATGAGCTATAGTGGCTCTTATGTAACTGCTGCAAATATCTACCTTCTGATGCCGACTTTAAAAATAAATTATTTGCACTCATATCATTGCACTCCAGGGCTCTTGTTAATGCCTAATATTCTCTTGCAACCTTAGGGATGTGTTAATTTGAACAGGTTGTTAAAGACCATTATTTATTATAATGTATTAATGAAGTGGAAAGTGCTCATTTACAAATTCTTAACAAGCATTGTTTCCTTTTGCTGAGAACTCTTTAAGAAACCTGAAACATATAACTAACCCTAAACTACAGCTGCATCATTTCATTGATTTCTATACCAGAACTTCTGTGCACAGAGATGCAGCAAGACTGTAGCTATACAACAAGAATCACTTTATGCACTGATCTCTAGTAATGGTTAAGTTGTATTTCATACCTGTCTATTCCATAAATGTAGACGACTGCAAACATCTCACAAAATGCAATTATCAGCAGGGGAATAGAGCCAGCAAAACCATCAAATAGACTCAGCCAGTAATTACCAGAATTCAGCACAAAAATGAAAGCTATAAAATAACACACCAAACAAACAAGACCTGTGGGAAAAAAAACAAAACAACAGCACACTTAAGTGAAGAAAGCAAAAGCAAAAAGAGGAAAAAAAAGTATTTCCCCAGTAGCTATAAAGCTTAAAATGTACTTCTTGCAGCCTGAAGGCCACCACTTGATTTTTTAATGGCACTCTGGGAAGGCTGGCTTCTATTTGGGTAAAATTCTCCTAACATTGCACAGGTGGGAGATGTTGCAAAATAAAAGGGAGAAAGCTGAGAAAATAAAACAGGTCGTCTTTCTCGTAGCTGATGGGACAATGTTGTTCTGAGAGAAATCCTGCCTGGGTGAAGGACTCAGGTCCTCCCACTTCCCAGAGGAGGAGACAGTGGTCATCATGAGCGGGCTGATGGGCAAGCATGAGGGTGAACAGCTGCCTGCAGGCTCAGAAGGAACCTCACAGGAGCTGCCCCATTGGGGAACATGAGAAAATCTTCTGTAGGTTACTGGGGAGTCTTAAGACCATTCCAGATCAGAAGGTAGAAGTGGGGTGGGCCCCTTTTTCAGCACACGAGCTGTTCTCTGGGGAGGGTGGGGAGGTCACATCTCTCTAAAAAAACCACTTACCAGTAATAAGTTCCTTTGGCACTCTGGGGGGTATGATCTTGAGATCTTGTAAAGGTACAAGCACACCTTCCATATTTCCAAACATAGATGACAGACCCAAGCAGAAGAGCATGATGAAGAAGAGAATGGACCACAAAGGTGAGACAGGCATTTTGGTGATAGCTTCAGTGAAGACAATAAAGGCTAGGCCAGTTCCTTCAGCTCCCTGGGGAAGATTTAGGCTCATTAACATCACACAGCACTACAATTTACAGTGGTAGTCACTAGACTTAGCAATTAAATAGTTGCTATGCATTACTACCAAATTTAAGGTATCAATATGTGTTAGGGTGTTAAACTTACATCATTCAGGAAAGTTTCCAGATCACAGGTTTCAAATTTGAGACTTGCAAAAGTTGCTGGATCAGTCATGTTGCACAGCTGCTGCATTTGTTCGAAGTTATCTTGGGTTACGTTACCTTCTGGCAAATCAAATGCATTCATCAGAGTAAGAATATTTCTGAAAAAGTGAAATGCAAGTAATTTGAAATTATTTATTTGCAATCAGGATTCATTTACATCATCAAACAAATTACTAAGAGTACAATATCAAGATCAGATTCGACGTTGGGAAGTCCAGCAGATGTGCAATACTTTCTTCTTCCAAGATGAGTATAGCACTGTCATTCATGGCACAGATGACACTAAATGGATGGTCACTCTAGGAACCCGTGCAGGAGTTAGGTGCCTGTCTTAGCATTGCATAAACACCAGTCCCCAGACTGGGCAGCTTCTGGGAATGTCTCAGTTGTCTGCAGCTGTGAATCATGTAATTTCACAGTTGAATGTGGAGGAACTGGATTGGAAGCCACAGAGTCTGGTTGCCCTGGTAAAATGAGGCATCTCTGATGAGACCTAAGCATTTAAGCTCTCCAGGAGGAACACAGAACTAACACAGGAACCAGGGAATATTATATTCATGCCATATGTCAGCATGGACAATAATGTGAAATATGGTTGCTTACGCAACATCTATATAGGAAATAAGGTGGCTTAAACAATTATCACTTTCTATGGGATTTGTTCCACAAGATTCCATATTTTTATAAGTAATGAGTAGTTCTGATGACATGTGAGTCAAGAGCTGCAATTAATCAGGAATGATAAATCCATTATCAGCAGGCTAACAGAGCTGCCTCAGCCAAACAAACACCTGCATATTCTGTGGGGTTTTTTCCCAATAACTCACTTGTCAAAGCAGTCATCGTATCTTGCTGTGGCTCTGAATCCAATGATGGAGTATATGACAGTTGCAGCATAGATGGATGTGAAACCATTTATCACTGAAACAATCACAGCATCTTTCTCACAGTTGTTGCTGCAATTCAAAGAGAAGAAAAAATGGATGTCAATCACACTCCCAAAATAAATAGTGAAACTATTACCAAGTTTAGTTACCAAGACTAAGAAAAAAGTAGTTTACAGATGCATAGGTACATCAGTGTACCCTCTAAGAGCACACAAGTAGTGCTGTTAGATTTAGTACATTAAAACTTGGTGCCTTAAGCAGTTTAATAGCTATGGATTGGGTTTCTTTTGGTGGTTTTTTCCCCTTCAAATAATCCTGTTCATACGGAATAACTGCCTGAGTTGTTTTCATGTTTGGTTCACGGGAAGTAAAGTATGAGGGGCAAAAGAGTTATGCCCCCTCCTTTTCAAGCTTGTCATGGATGTGTGCAGACACACATTGCCATGGGCTGTGCCTTCACTGCTCGTGTTTTGTGCTGAAAGATGAAAGATTTGGGCTTGAATTCAGATATTGAGACAGGAAAAGTGAGCTGAAGTTCACTTTTCATAGCTCTTAGGCATGGTGAAATTGCAGTAGCCAAGAACACTTGGGAAGAGTTTTGTTTGACTGTTGAACAAAAGATGGTTCAAAATGTTCTCAAGTTTTGGAAGATCAATGGAATGTTACTCTGATAAGATGGGACAGAAAAACTCTTTGTAGAAATTTCTCTGCTGCAGGCACTTCAGTGCCTGCTAACACAAAGAATTTGCAGAGCCAGAAATAGACTTTAATCTGAGGGACAAGATAAAATATCAATATTCAATTAGTTAATGGTTTTAAGAGAAGGCTGTAAAACAGTAGATATCTTATTTCTCCTGGGCAAGAGAGGGGTATTGAGATTAACTTGATTTAATTTTCTGAGCATGTTCAAGAGGAGAGACAAGCCTGTCCAACCAAGACCTGTCACACTGTGTTCTTTCCCCATTTGTAACATTGCAAATAGGCTTCTGCTGGACGTAGGGCATTGAATGGAAATTCCTTGTTGTAGTCTTGTGCCAATTTTTGCAATGTAACATGAGATTCTCAATGACAGGCTTGAAAAGCATTTTTCCCTTTTAGAGAAAGTAACAGGCTCAAGCTCCTTCTCATTGTGAGTTAGTGCATCCTTGACGGCATTGGAACCTTGTTGTATTTTCTGATGTTTTTATACTCCCAAACCACCCAGGGCAGAGTCACTGACACCTGGTCCAGCTGGTGCTGGATTCCAGGTGGCCCAACACCACAATGTAACACTGTAGACTTTGCATGGGGATTTTTTTACTCATATTTCCTTGGGAGTTGGATGACTTTGTTCAGTTTCCTCATTAAGTCATGAATCTGTGAGCATTGAATGAACATGGCCCGATGTCACCGCCCTGTATGCTGGAAAACCCAGAGGACACTGCTCCTTTTCTTTGTGTCTTTTGGAAAGGTGAATACTCTCAGTTCTGACCCCATGACCTTGGGACATTGACTTGGACCTTAAGCGGGGCTTGACACCTCACACTGAGACTCATGGGCACCAAAAATTTCAGGTGATCTTTTCAAAAACACCTGAAATCAAGAGTGGTGGCAAGGAACTTCCTCAGTGACTGAAATGCTGGTGTGGTGTAACTGAACCCAAGCCAAAACTGAAATGCAGGTTTCTGAATGCATGACCAAACCACATATCCAAAACTTAATTCAGAGATATTTGTCAAAAAATACTAGGTTTAGAGAATGCCACAGTTTTCCTTCAAGAGTGCTGAAGAGATGGCAGGCACCAAAAGGCATGGGTCGTTGCTCCAATATTTTATGAGGGAGAGTGAAGAATATAGCACCGAATCATAATTTGCAGGCTGGGTCAGTCTCTGGGTGATGGGATTTCTCACTCCCAGGCCCCACAGCACATATATAAACGAATTGTATTTAAATTTCAAACTTAGATATATCTCCTCATCTCAAAGCTAAAGTTTTAAACTGTGTTCTGTGAATTGATTTGAAATGTGTGCTCTACCACCACACAGCACTGAGATCAACAGCATCACTGTGCACCGAGCACTCCCACAGAGGAAACTCCTGCTCCTCAGCTGTTGGTGGGCACCCAGTCCCCTTCTTCCTATCCTGCATCGCCATATCTTTCTCTAGGAAGTCAGTCAGAACAGGGACCGGGAATCTTGGTTTGGAGAGCTAGGTTCCATCAGAGGAGATGTACCTTACATGTCTGAGGGGAGGCTGCCCCTGTCCCAAGTAGCACAATAATAGGGCAAAATAGAGATGTTTCAGTTGAAAGAATGAAATATTCATAAAAAATTTGGGTTTTGCCTGGCTACTTACTGAACAGAGTTGTAACTGGAGAATGAAATGAGGCCTCCAAAGGCCAGGGAGAAGGAGTAAAACACCTGAGCTCCTGCATCCAGCCACGTCCCTGGGTTCGCCAGCTCGGTAACCTGAGGCATCAGACACACAACTTTAAGCACATCCAACATTGCTGTTTAAACTAAGTATGAGAGATTTAAAACAACAATGAAAACAAGAACACTAACCATGCCAAAATCACTGTTCTTGAAGAATTTCAACAAATGGGTCAATACTTTTGTCAAACTTACTTTTTTTTTCTAGAAGAAAACCCATCTGAAGTTTTTATATAAGTATTTTGAAAATTGATTTAAAAAATGCTTTCCATAGCTGACAGTTTGCAGAAAGGGATTTATTGCATAGCATTAATAATGATCATTCAGAGATCTGCTCGTGGAAAATGATCCCCCTTTTAATATTTTAAAAAAACTATTGTATAATTAAACCATTCTCCTAGGTCTTTTGTTCATATGGCAATAAGATGAGTTCTACTCCCAAACACATCATATATGCTTTAAATTTAGGCTGGTTCTCAAGCAGAACACAGGGAAATAAATCAAGCCAAATAAATGGCAACCCCGCTGCTCTGTGATGATCATTCAGTTCATCATGCCTGATTTTGATGGAGTATGGAGAGAGAGAGAAAATACTTGTGTATATGTACACTTTTTATATCCAGTGCAAAGGATTCACCTTACAGAATCAAGATTTTTAAGGTGTCCAAGGGATAGCTAGAAAAGCACCAGTGGAGAGGACTAATTTGCAATCAGTTGTTAATTACAGAGAGAACCACATCATGTTTCACTGAGCAATGACCCAAGCAATGACTTACATTAGGGGTAAAGAGATACACAATTCCATTGGTTGATCCTTTCAGCGTCAAGCCGCGGATCAGGAAAATGGTAAGCACCACGTATGGGAGAGTTGATGTCACATACACAGCCTGCACAAAGAAAAAAAAAAGTAAATAAACTACTCAAAACAAAATACTTGAGTTTAAAAAGTGAAGAAAAGAGGGAAATAATCAAGGTACTGTGACTAATGATGGCAAGTTTCCAGTGAGTCACAATTAGCATATTACTATCATAAAAGCTCAGTGAAATAGTATGTGTGGTACATTTTGATAATGAACATATTTTTTTAGCAATAGTAGTCTATTTAAGAGAAATTGTCATTGTTGAAGTTCAACTCAGATCGTTCAAAAGCAGCATCAAAAATAACCTACACCCTGAGACCAGACTGACGCAAGGATGGACTCCTAGGGCTTTGCTGCTTGCTCCTTCATAGAGATAATATTTAGGACTTGCACAAACCCAAGTAAATCTGTATAGGTATGTTTTGAGGAGAATGGCCATAATAAAAAGAGAGTCCCTCGGTCCTGTATTGAAGATTAATATTAGTGTTAAAGTGATAATACCAAAAGAATGTGTTACGAGAACCTGTAAGGACAAGGAAGAATCAAAAAATTGCTCACAAAAATCTCCACATAAATCAAATCAAGTCAGATTCCATTTCATTCACCTTCGTTCTTCAAAAAGCAATCTCGGTGATGACACAAAATTTCAGACATGCTTTTACTCAAAAACCAGACAGTTTCTACAGCATTAATAATTCTGTATAAACAAGGAATCACAACAACATGATTAATATTATCTCATTAAAAATCCCCCCAGGACAGAGTACCTTTCCTGTTGTTTCAATGCCTCTGATCGTGCACACGTACAGCACAGCCCAGGCACTTGTTAAACATAGCAAAAGCCACCACTGGATACTGCCAGAATCCTCAATGGAAGTCGAGATATTCAGTGTTTCCCTGTACCAGAAGTAATCCACAGGAGAGCTCTTGGCACACTCTTCTACATAGTCTGTAATCACAAAATGGTTTTCATTCTGTATGTCTCCTATTTACTTGAAAAAGAGAAAGCTAAATAATAAAACCAGTGTTCTGCATTATACCACTTAATACCAATGGATTTGTTGTTGGCAAATTTTCAGATTTTTGGAGGCTAGATTCATGGCAAAATGAGAGATTTAGAAGACTGTTTTAACTGTTTAACAGCTATTTTAACACAGTGGCTCTTCCTCTCCCATACCTCCTTCCTCTCCCACAACTCCTTCAGCACTATTTTGTCTTCTGTTTTGTGGGGCACTGTTCAAGGTCTTGTCAGCTCAAGTTGAATCCTCAGCACTGCCCTGGTGTGTGCAATATTTTGCCCTGGCCTGCCCTTAAATAAGGCTTTCCATACTTATTCTGGGAGGAGAGGAGCAGAGTGCTCTGAACAGCTGTTCACAGACCTGGCAGAAAAACCTGCTTCATACAGTTTCCTGCAGGGCTGCCTATGGAAAACAAAGCTGCTGTCACCAAGCGGTCTCCAAGGAGCTGTAGACTTGTCATATTGAGAGCTACAGGTGTTTTAAATGGATTAAGTATTTTTTTCTCCTTTTCAATGTGCAAACGGAGGGCTGTTGAAGAGATGGATGAAACACTTTGCCTAAATCTGGAAAATGTTTATGGTAGACTTGCACTTAGTGAATATTCCATATATGAGCACATCTGTCAAAATCTACCATGACGTTTCATATAAAAAGCCAAAATTTGACTCAAAGATTAAGTGCTGGCTACATTTTATTTAATGTGAGTTTGTACAAAACACAAGCATCAAATAGTGCGATGTGCCTGACAGGACTACCTTGCCTTACTGCTGTTTCACAGAAAGGCTCATTTAGGGTAACTGTTAGAAACAGAAGTCTGTTCTGTGCAACAAAATACAGTATTTTATAAAATATACCTGTTTTGTTGTCATTGAGAGGACAGTTATTCCAAGGCAGGGGCTCTTGGAAGGAGTTGAAGAAATACCACATCACACAGGCAATAATAGTATTGTAATATAAGCCCACCAGGAAAGATACAAACATTGATGCTATGCCTGAAAAAAAATCAGAATACAGTGTAAATTTCAACACTCTTGTCTTCAAGATATATCAAAGTACATGGTAGCAAACTCAACCTTTCCTTCCTCCCCTGCTACATTTTGGATGTGGGTTTATCACTGTGAATTCGTTGCCTAGAGGTTGGACAGGTGAGTCCTACGTAGAGTTACATCCTAAAACCCCTCTGAGACTGAAGCTGATGCCCACTTAGGAGACGACTTTATGAGAGGACTAATTCCCTACAGACACCACACAATCCAGTTCACAGCCTTGCCAGCTGATATCTAGGGAGTTTGGGATGCTGGACACATGTAAAGTTCAACTGATTTGGAACTTTGATTAAATTAGACACAAATATCCACTTCCTCCACAACATCCCTGCAGAGGTCAGCAGAGATGGTGTTGTATAGGATGGATGGCTGCCAGGAGGCACAGTCTGTGACCAGGTATGGAATTCACACTGGTATCTGTCCTTCTCTGCTCCTTCCCAAGTATTCAACCTCTGATGACTTCTCTGGCAGACAGTAAATGCTAATCATTAGCTCCTGAGGGATCTTCAGTTCTAAAGAATCTTGAAAAACTCCAGATGCAATGAACAATTATCTTTTGTAACTGATTTACAAATACAGTGGATGCCAAAACAGTCCTGTTTCTTCCCTTTCAAGTGTGTGGTTGAGGTTGGAAGGGATCTCTGGAGGTCATCTGGTCCAAACCCCTGACTGAGCAGGGCCACCCTAAGTTGTTTGCCCAGGACCATGCCCAGGCAGACTTTGAATATCTCTCAGGCTGGAGACTCCACAACCTTCCTGGGCAGCCTGTGCCAGTGCTTGCTCACCCTCACCATGTTTCCTGGTGTTCAGAGGCACCTCCTGTGTTTCCTGTGTAATGAGGCAGCTGTGGAGATTTGTATGTTGTATGCATAATGCTGCTTTTACTACATTTTCAAATGGAGTGTTTGAATACTCAGGAGTCTGGTACAGAGCTGAATACGTATTTTCTACAAAATACTGTTTATGTGGCTTTTGGAATGGTAAGTCTCAGATGCAAAAAAGTAAAATTAGGTGAAGCTGAGGTCTATCAGAAAAAGATTCAACTAATATTTATCCACAGAGCAGTTACAGAACAATTTTTGGCACACCTAAAACTTCATTCGAATGGTAAAAATGGCCAGCATAGATAACACAGAAAATATCTCTGAGGTCTGAAATTGGTCTCATATTAGAGAAAGGTTTTAACAGGGCCCATGGTACTTGGGAATGTGAACACAAAATTGTCATTGTGCTTTATCATGATTATTTTGACCTATCAATGGAGAGTTAGGAAGAGGGGAAAAGTAATAGATCCTGAAATCTCTTATGGCACACCAGAACAAAACTCAGAGGATGTGTTCTTTAGAATATCATTTCAGAGACTTGTGCTTTCTCAGGTGGCTTTTTGACTTACCAACCCCTTTCAGGGTAGGGTGGATAGAGCTCCATACGCCCACACTGCCTTTCCTCAGCCTTTGACCAATAGCAAACTCGAGGTGAAGCAGGGGGATACCCTCCAGGACTAGCAAAATCAGGAAAGGGATCATGAAGGCTCCTGGAATGGATAAGAAAAATAGCGATTCCGATCAGTGAAGTACTACAACAAAACAAAAACATTAGGTTTTTGAGATGTTGACACAATAAGCAACCTGTAAGCATCTTTGTGGAAACCCTTCTCTGTTTTCTGAGCAATGCTTTTCCTGATTGCCCAGGCAGGGCACTCAGTTATGTATGTGGTTTCAGGTAGGAATTCTAATTCTTCCCGAGTGACACACATAAACAGAAATTATATACTCTAAAGGTTAAACTTTGAAAAAGCCACCTTTTTATTGCATGTGGAGGAAAGGTAGCTACTCTCCTGGAATGACTTCCCTTTTTTTTTTTCCTGCAAAAGATTATGGTTTTATAGCTGTGACTCATGCAAAGTATATGAAACAGCTGAATGCATTAAGCAAAGTATGTCAAAATATTAGGCAGGAGCCTGGGGCTGTCTGCCTAAAACAACAATAAATTCTTGGCATCTGTGTTCAACAACTTTTATGTTTGATTAGAAGACATCTGAAGTACAGGGTTCAAACTCGTCAATTATGATAGAGTTGGTTTGTACAGCACAAATATTCTTAATAATTTTTTTCCTGAACAAGGTGTACCTTGGAAATGGGAGATAACATAGAACACCACACTGGACTATGAAAGTGCAGAGTCAAATGCTTGAATATTACTACATGTTAGAATTATGGTTATCAGTCATTACAAAATGTTTTTAACTTCCTAATCTAAATAGGAGCAAGTAATCTGAATGCAATAAAAAGAATGCAGACCAGAATGTGAAGGGTTCAGGTCTGGATATTTAATGACTTTTTCCTCATGTGCAATGAAAATCAGATAGCAAGTGAAAGAGAAAATCTGAAGAAAGAAAACCATTCCAGAAACTGAAATTTACTTCCTGGGGATTCCAAGCTATCAAGAAAGCTGGGGAGCTGTCAGCACAGAGCACACCTTTTAAATTTTTTTCCTTTCCTCTTTTTGTGTCTGTGCAAGGTCATGGAACCCCTTTATCTGACTGCTCTGTTATATAATAGATGTGTTATGCTTAAAGACTTCTTCTACAGCATCTTAATGAAGGTACCTCTGTAAGCATCGGGAGGAAATCCCCCGAGGCTGATAGAGAACTCTTGGCATGTCCACCACAGAAGGTGGACATGGTGAGAGTCCTGCAGGAAAGTTTTACACACTGTGCTGTTGACAGGGAGAGCTGTGGTGTTGGGGCTGTGCTGCTGCTGAATCTCCCTGTCTTGGAGGGAAAGCCACATCTGCCCAGACTGCTAGAACTGGGCTAGAACTGTGCACTTAAGATTAAAAATGATAAAAAAATTGAGCCTAAATCAGAATATCATTCTGCCTGCTGTCTGCTGAAAGCAAAAAGTTCAGACTACCTTTGAATGCTTTCTAATGCTGCGTAGGAAACAGCCTGATCTCCCCCCCTTCTGCCAACAGAGATGGCAGCTATTAAAAAGGATTTTTCTTCGACAGGTATGATAAGGAACAATTGGTCATAGCTGGAAAAGACTATAAAGGTTCTACATTTCCTTAGTCACCAAGATCTTTGACCAGGGAGATAATTTCTAATCAAGTCCTTAAGTGATCTTACTGTGACTTGACAAAAAAAATGATGTGTCTCCATTAGGAGCACCTTAGCAGAACTAACCGCCAGTCTGTGCTTATATTTCAAGGCATCATCTAAAATCACTGCAAGCTGAGTTTCAAAGGGTGACAAGGACTTATCCTCAGTGCAAATGGTGAGTGTTTGGATCAGGTAGCTGTAAAGATCCATCTTCTGGGCTTAACTGTTACCATTGCTGAAAAAGGGCTTTACCAGAGAGACTTGAGAGTGTGGTACTAGCAGAGACCTACATGGCATCCCAAAGAGCAGGTAACAAGAAAAGATCCAGATGAGGCAGCCATACAAACTCTGCAGGGTCAGGTTTCAGACTCTTATGAGGTGTTTTGGGCATGAAACAGGGAGAATACTCTGGAATTTAAAACTGGTGGCATAAACACAACGATTGTGTCCTTCTCTGATCTTACCCTCATGAGAGCTCCTGGTCAGAGTGTGACACGAGGGAAACTGTGCCAGCCTGACATGGGGTTGGAGCACAGAACATATTTATGGCTGCTTGCACTTCCATGCATTGGTAAATAACTCTGCCTTCATGAAAGGCCAGAGACTCTGCATGTGGGAGGTTGTCCCACTGAGCCTCCCGTCAGGAGGGGGAGGGTGGGTTCCTTCCCATCAGGAAAGGAAACCATCAGGATGTAAGGGGGTGGAATGCAACAGCAAGGGGGCACTCACTGCATACACTGCAAAAATCTTGTTTTCTATGAAAGCAAAACAGTTAGGAGAAGTGCTATGCACAGGAAGAGGCCAAATTTGCATGCACTGCATGTCTAATCAGATGAATAGGGGCTCTTAGGTGCACACCAGTTCCAGCACAGCTAAGGAAGTCCATAAAGACAAAATAAGGCAAGCCTTTGGAAACTGAAAGGAGAGACGGAGTCAGTTCCTTGCAGTGACTGAACCTGACACTCAGTCCCACTGACACTCAGTGAGCCCCAGAACCTCTGCCAACATGGGCAAAACCTTTGCACTGTCAACACTGATGCCAGGCACAAGTGGATGAGGAGCCCATCACCATTTCTGGCTTAGTTGCCTTTCAGCTGCCAGACAACAAAGCATGGAGAGAGGGCTGCCCTGTTACATCCAACAGTAGTAGCTCCTGCAGTCAGGAAATTTGTAGAAGTCCTTGGAGTGGTGGGGAACAGAGGAAAGAACCTTGTTTTGGAAGTGGTCCTAGGCCCTCAAAAAATGGAGTATTTCACAGGTTTGTGACATGAAAATACACAGCCAGAAAGACATGAGTCAGGAATTGACTCCTTTAGCGCTGACACCATTTGTAACAGTATGTCAACTAAGACCACAATGCTAAATTTGAATTTGCAGCTAGGGGAGTCCACTTTCCTCAAAACTAGGGTGGATCATTGTAGTTCACTCTTTCCTGGCACTACAAAATAGCCAGTGTTCTCCAAAGTGAGACAGCACCAGCCTGAGGCTCCCGGATCTATCACAGAGCTGCTCCACACTAATGCATGGCTGTTCTTGCAAGGACTAAACGGTCTTCTGAGAAGAGGATATAGCTGAGATGTGAGAAGTGAGGAAGAAAACAATTGAGATACTCTTGTTCTTGGAGATGATGTCCACATAATTCTTTTCCTGAAGGGATAGACTGGCACAGAAGAGAGAGAGGAATAGTCAGCAAAGTTGGAAGTTTAGCAAACATCTACAAACAACAAATCATACTGAGTCCTTCAGTCTCTGACTAACAAGAAGAACAGCCCAAGTCAGTTTTTCTTCTGGCTTTCCTCTGAAACCTTTTCAGTTTGTCAGTCTACATTTTTACAGTAGTAGTCAGATTCTAATGCAAGCAAGATGAACCATGGTGATTTTAAAAATTGATAGTTTTTTAGTAAGAAGGGTTTTCGTGTGCAGCTAAATGACATGCTTTACAGAAGTCTGAGAATACCATGTCTGTACAGCTACCTTTGGCAACCAGCTTCAATAAAAAATATCTTTTCTGATGGACTAATCACTGATCAGTCATTCATCCTGATGTGTGGCATGTGTGCCACAAAGTGCTCAGCATTTTGAATAGCATTTTATTTATTTGAAACTACAAATATTTAGCTGTAGGAATATGGTTTTTTATATTTTCAAGAGAAATAAAATTACAGCTCTCATTTATGTATTACATTTCTTTTCTCTTTCATGGGTTCTTTGGTTTTTAGGGTTCAATTCTAGCAGCCAGCTCAGAAATCCATCTCTGCTGTGTTTTCTCTTCCTTTCAATTTCTCCCCAACCTTTCTGAAAGAAGCTATAATGGAAAAATAATAATTTGACTTGGCAAAGCTGCTATATAAAATCAGAGTCATTATGGTTGGAAAAGACCTCTAAGATCATGGAGTCCAATCACTAACCACAGTGTTCACCACTACACCACGTCCCCAGGTGCCACACCCACACACCTTTAGAACACTTCCAGGTTCACGTGGGACACAAAAAATAAACCAATACTTTTTAAGCTGTCACAATTTTATGATCCTAACAAACGAATTATCTGAAAATAGACCCTGTATAGATGTACACAAACAATGATTGATATTCCAGTCTGAAAACCTTACAACTGAGATAGATTCTAATCCTGTTTCAATAATGTGTTTCAAAACAAATAATATTTGGTTTGAACATCTGTATAGCTGTTATTCTCTCTCTAATCTAAGAGCTTCTTATGTCAAATTGAAAAAAAAATCATTATTGCTTGCACATAATTCCTCACAAAGGGAAGGCAGGCAGACGTCAGATGGAGATGTTTTACTGTACTAACATATTCTTAGACCTCAACTGTAGCAACAAGTCATTTCATCAACTGCTAAGTGAGGAGTTGCTGATGTCATTAGTGTCACTTCTTTCAGTGTGGCATGCACAGAGACAAAAAAGTTCTCCCTCCTGCAGTGGCAAGGTTTCCATCCATAAGCTGTAGGGTTAGAGAGTTTTTTTTAATCAATGGTTTAAACATTAAATATGCATCCTCTTTTTTATAATGATTGTCAGGGATAAAATGAAAATGTTTAACAGTTGATTAAATGACATGCTGCTCAATAAAGATTAAACAAATGCTATGAGCAGTGTCAGAGACAGCTATTGAATGAAGGGAAATGTCAATCTCTTAAAGCTGATGAAATCATTGAGGCAAACACCACACCTTTTACATTGTGTGCATATTGAACTCTATTTCACCTTTGGTAATGATGGATTTGACAACTTTTAAGACGTTAAAGGATAAAATATGTTTTGCTCTACTAAATTTCACTGGGGTAAATATTCCATTTTAAAAAATATAAATTCATAATCTATGACAACAAAGGTAAGTAAATTATGTAGCCACCAATTTATTTTTGTGTATTCGGGTATCTCAGTGTTAAAACACTACTATAGTGTCGTGTTTAGGAAGAAGCAGCTCTTAAATAATTCCAGATTTAAGTTCAACATCTGAAAATAAGCGTTACTTATAAACCCAGTGTTCCTAACTACCTTCACTACAGACAGTTTGCAGAGAAAAAAATCCCCCTTCTTTGAAGTCCAAGTACCACACAAGGGTAAATTTCATACTTTGCTGTAGTCCATTTATGTTTCACAGCAGGTGTAAAATGTGCAAGCACCGGCTCACAAAATAGGTGAACATCCAGCCTCATTCAAGAGTGTCCTTGGCTGAAATACTCTCTACACCATTGCTACCAGACCTCACCCATCCAAAATGATCCAAACATTCTCATATATATATAACTTATACTCAAAGAGAAAGAAGTTAAGATAGCAAAGAAAATCCTTAGAAATTAGAAATAATTTTCAGGAGACAGTCCATGCAGCCTTGTTTCTGCATATACCTAATATCTGATCTATGGTCACACAGGACTTTTTCACATCCACTGCAGATATTTTCTGCACAGCAAATACCTGGTTGGTTTGGTTTCTTTTTTAATCTCTTATTTCACAACTGTAATCCACCATCATATCCAATATGAGCTTTAGGACTCTAAAAGAATCAGTCTGGGAACAACCCAAGGAGGAACATAATCCCCGTTTCCAGTGGGAGAGCAGGAGCAGGGATTCCTGCTGCTCTGCACCCAGGATTCAGTGAAGACATAACTTGAAGACACAAAGTATGAGGACATACACCACCCAGGGTAAAGGCACTGGAACTACTGGGGAAGAGTGGAGTTTCCTCAGCGAGCTCATGAGTGTGGTGTTTGCTTTCTAGTGGATGATTTGGAAGAAGGTGAGTAATGTTGCAGTTTTACCCTACTCTGTTATAGAAGCACATCTGTGCCCCTGAGTGAACCACACAAATGCAAAGATGAATGAATCATCTCAGCCATCATGTTGAGGGGCAAAGACTAAGGCAAAACTTTTCCAAAATGTCTAGTAAATGCACATTTCCAGCTGAATGTAGGTGAAGCTGGATAGAATGACCACAACAGGAGTAGGATGTCATATACCATGACTTCCACAAGCATCCCATTCTGGAGTGGTTTTATGGTGTCAGGGAATTTCCTTCTGCAATCTGACAGCTGCAATTTAAGATGTTGCAGTGCTGCCTCCATTGGGTGCTTGGTATGCTGCAAGCATGGCTGAATGGGAATTAGAGATGCAGAAGCCAGAAAATCTCATGAGGCACAAATTGTCTCAACACCAAAATATCTTCAAAAATAAGAATTTCAAGATCTGTTTTTACAATACAAATAATCACATGTTCAAATTCAAAGGCATCCATCCAAAGAGCAGACAGTCTTTTTGGGTTNTTTTTTTTTTTTTTTTTTTTTTTTGATTTAAGGGAGAAGTTTGAGAACAGAAACTGTAATGCAAGGAGGACAGGGGTGGCAGGAGTTGGATTTAGACCTACCACAAGAGGCTGAAGTGCACTGTACAGCACAGGAGAAGGAGGAGGGATTGCACAATAGCTCTCCATCCTTAGGTGTGATGAAATTAGGGAGTCCTTTCTAAGAAGTCACAGCAAGGCATTGCTGAGTACTTGTGTTCATTGATACGAGTCACAGCATCTGGTGCTGTGCAGAAAAATTATTAGAGAAGGTAGCAAGTCTGGCAAGAAGGACACATATCTGTGTATTAGTTTATAATTCCTTTACCATGTGCTTCTTTTCAATTTCTGCCTAAAATTTGAGTGAGAGAGTCCCAGCGAAAAAAGAAGCCAGAGTTAACTGTTGTCAGAGTTCCCGACAGTGTTTCCTGAGACAGGACAAGTTACAGAATGATGAGAAAGAAAAAAAATTGCTTCCAGAGGACTGACACACACACACACAAGTAATTAGTAAATCTTCACTGACATCAGTCATAAAACCATGATCCATACCAAGTTCTTTGCATTTGTTGGGTGCTTGCTTTACAGCTGCATTTCACTTGACTAGAACACAAGGGAAAGAAAGACTGAAAAGCAGGGAAGTGCCTATAAATCTACCCTGTAGAGCAGGGCATCTCTGCTTGCTAAAACTAAGTAGAAGAACCTGAGAAGTCAGTGAGTGCCATCAATTTTGGAGATATACATCCAGTTTTTTCAAATTTAAATTGTCAAATACAGAAAAGGGTTTCTGATTGTGTATCTTGTAACGTTTTTGCTACAAGAGCTGACCCTGCTGCAAACGACCTTCAGTTTGCACTGCAAACTCTAAACTTCAGCCCATGTTAGAGAAATCTTAATGATAAAAGCATCTCTTCTTGCAACTGAGCCATCTGTTGTTACGTGTTCCCGGGGTCTGAGTGAGCAACTCCCCTCAGAGCCCTCATCTGTCCCTACTCTAACTAGGAGAGCAATTTTTAAACATCTCACCATGTACATGTAAGGAAAATTACTTTGAAATACTGTTCTTTAAGCCAAAATTTTTGTTTCAAGATCAAACATTACAAAGGAACAAATGCATTTTACACATATCCCAGAGTGAAACATGGAAAATAATCAGATGGCAGACAGAAAAGTCTGTAAGAAAATGAAAATTTATATTGTTGTATAATATTTAAGCAATGGTTCAGCTCAAAATTACCTTTCAAAACAAACAGTAAAAGAAAACAAAATTTTTAACATGGTCATTCAGTTCTTACCTATACCCTAAGGAGTTCCAGTAAAATGTACAGTAAAAAATATACACTTGGATTTTAAATGGCTTAATAACACCAACTGATAAAAAAATAATGTTAACTTTTACCATGCTGTTACTCTTAGCACAAATTACACAAACACTGACTCTACAGGTGATACATGGATCAGTCCAAGCCCAATGAAAAACCTTTTATAAAAAGAACATTTGGGATCATGATCAGAATCATAGTCCCAAGTAATTTATTAATATTTTAAATACACACTATACATATATATATGTATGTAAAGCAACATTGGGTTTAGATTGAGAAAAAACTATGTACATGACAGTGGAAGACTAATTTGTTCAGTCCTGTGTCCTGAAATAAAAACAGACCCTTCCTTTTCTTCCATCACTACCGTGACTTCAGTGGGTGTTCATGACCTGTGAAATTACCTTCTCTGTTATACAGTCTTCTAGAGAGAACATCACTGTTCTCACGGGATCTGAACAGTTCTAAACATATTCCATTATTTGTTTACCAAAAGAGAGATTAAACCTGGTTTATACCCAAAGTTAGTTAAGATGTATTAAAGACATACCTCCTCCATGGCTCTGACAGAGATAGGGGAACCTCCAGACATTTCCTAAGCCCACACAAAACCCTACACACGTCAGCATATACTGAGCCTTGTTGTCCCATTTTGGTCTGGAGTCTGCCTCTTCTTTCTCAAGGACCTCAAGTTCAGCATGGGAAGGTATCCTGTCCTCCAGGCCAGGATTGGGCAGCTTCAGCTTTACCATGTTTTAAATTTCCTGGCTGAGAGTGCTGCCAGTGAGGAATAATGAAACAGGCAGCTTGTCAGAACCCTGCTCAAAAAGAGACCATCTATTTGCTGTCTTCAGCTATATATACTGAACCTTTGGCACTGGACTTGTAAGTGCAGGTTTGTGGTAAAAAGAAGCGTCAGCAAATCATTCGATTGACCAAGTCAGCTCTGACACTTATTAATGCTTTATCTGCCAAGGTTTCACAGAACAGTCTGTTCATCCAGTAGAATACATTGATTTCAGCTAATGTAATTCAGGAGATAATTTGGCCGTAAACCCTAATCGCCTATAAGGATATGTAACGCCCCTTGCCACTCCCCTGTTTAAACCCACTTAAATACAAGTATAGCCCTGGCAAATGAGGAATAGTAGGATTCCACTGGCCTCAGACTAAATATAGATATTTCATAACATTTTTTATCAGGAAGATAAACTGATTGTGACTCACCGTCACGTTCAGTTTCCCATTATGTATGCTTACAAAACCGTATGTTTCATAATAAGCGTTTCTCTGTAATAGATTGTGCTCTACTAAACGTTCCGACCAAAAGGATGGAGAATGAAAGGGATTATAAAATCTGACCTTTAAAGTCATAAGCAAAATCTGCTTACCCTAATGCCTCTAATCAGTACAGAACAAGGTCTGAAGAACACAACATCTTTCTTATAAATGGGCTTGAAATCAAAGGTCCCTTCACCTTTTCAGTGACCCTAGATATAGTGGTCAAAAATAAAAAAGGAGGCACTGGTAAACAAACATCAGGGAAACTACTCCTACACTCATTATTTCAGCACAATCATAACAAAACGGTTCCCTTTGAATTTCGTTGTTTTCAAAAGATAAGTCACTTGTCATTGAAAACTAAATAAATATAAAATCTAACACTGTACATATCATAAGAAATGTTGTCAGCTACAGGCTCATTGCATGCAGTGATACAGGGTGGTCAAAGTAAAGAACTAGGAGACATCTTGGAAGCCCAGCCCCCGGAAAAAGAGGTGAACACGTTGTAGCATCTGTTTGCAATCTTATAATGTTTCCTCAAAGTTGATTCCAAAGGCGGTCCAATATCTTTGGATAGAGAAGTTACAAAAAAAAAAATCTTCATCCTTCACCTGGGCAACTGTATACAGTAGCCCATACGGATTTTCCCTGGGCCTTGTAATAGGTATTAATAGTTCTCTAATGTGACTTGAAGCATCTCTCAGTCTGCCTAGTGATAGCACTTGCCTTTTTCACGACCCTGTCAGAGCTGTGGATGTGCTATCTCCTGATTAACCACTGGACCACCGACTTCTCATTTACTGATTCCAACTAAGGATTTCCTAGCTTGTGGCACAACTTCCTTTTCTAAGTTGTCGAAAGCATATGTTCAATTCCACTCAGTTTCTGCTACTCCAGTGCATTGAGCTGCACAACTCTTCCTGAATGATACTTTTACAGCATTCACAATCCTTCTGAGAATGTGTCAAGAGTATTTCATTACCATGCTACTATTTTTTGTCCTTAGTCATCAGTGGAAGAATAACAAAACACTGTTCCTAAACTGATCCTTCAGGAACTGCCTTAGTAACCTCCCCTTAGACCACCATTTCTGCTTTCAAGCACAGCTTACTATCATAATTTGATTTTTACCTAGTTCTTTGTTCCCAGAGTCATCATAGCATCATAGAATGCTTTGGAAGGGACCTTAAAGGTCCTTTAGTTCCAACCTCTCAGCCACTGGCAGGGAGATCTTCCACTAGACCAAGCTGCTCAAACCTCCCACCCAGCTTGTGGATGGGTCATCTGCAACTTCTCTGTGCAACCTGTCCCAGTGCCTCACCACCCTTATGGTGAAGAATTTCTTCCTATTATCTAATCTAAACCTACTCTCTTTAATTTTGAAGCCATTGCCCCTTGTCTTATCACTGCATGTCCTGTCAAAAGTCCCTTTCTGGCTTGTTTGTAGTCCCTTTAGGTACTGGAAGGTGCTCTAAGGTCTCCCTAGAGCCTGTTCTTCTCCAAGCTGAACAGCCCCAATCTCTCAGCCTGTCTTTATAAGAGAGGTGCTCCAGCTCTCTGATCATCTTTGTGGACACCTCTGGACTTGCTCCAACTGGTCCACATATTCCTTGTGCAGAGGCCCCCAGAGCTGGATGGAGTACTCCAGGTGGTGACTCACAAGTGCAGAGCACAGGGGAGAATCACCTCCCTTGACCTGCGGGTCATGCTTTTTTTGATGCAGAAGTTGGTTGATTTGTCTCCTGGACTGCAAATGCACATTGCTGGCTCACATCCAGCTTTTTGTCCACCAACATCCCGACAGTCCTTTTCTGCAGGGGCTCTCTCAGTCCGTTCGCCACCCGGCCTGTATTTGTGCTTGGGATTGCCCTGACCCAGCTGCAGCACCTCTCACTTGGACTAGTTGAACCCCACAATGTTCTCCTATGCCCACTTCTCAAGCTTGTCCAGGTCCCCATGGATAGCATCCCTTCTCTCCGTTGTGCCAGCTGCACCACTGTGTTCATGTTATAGCTCCTCTTTAGTTCAATTAATACATCTAGTTGTGGTCATGTGGCAACTGGTTACTGAAAATTTCTCTCTTCTAATTTTCATGTGCAAGCAGCTTCTATCAGGATCCAAAAATACAGTCCTGATTGCCTTCTATTGAGCAAATCCTCTTTCTGAAGAATTTTATCTTGCTCTGGTAATGCAAGGTGCCAGTGGTTGTTAGTTATCTATCAGTTGTTAAATATTTGCAGAAGCAAATACGCTGGTCTGGCATCTAGCTCAAATTTCTTTATCAGTGTAATAGCGTGGCTAATGACCTTGGAAGGCACTGTACCTTTTTCTGAGGGACCTACAGTAGCAGTGACACCAGCTCCAATATGATCCGCAGGTGCTCGGAGGTGTTGTCTATATTGCCACCCTGTGGACTGTAACAAGCAAGTTGGGGCTGCCCTTCCCTCATCACAGTCACTTGGTTGTCCATCAGGGCTCTTTCCTGTGCTTCCTCCTTCAAGTGATGCCAGGCTTATGTTTGGCAGGTCCAACAGGTTTATTAGGGCTAATCTATGAAATCGATCTTTTCATGATATAGGCTGCTACACAAGAAATGTATTGCATACTGCTAATTATAATGCAGGAGAAAATGAAATCTTGCATTTAGATTTGATTACTTGTGTTAAAACATGTCTAATGACGCATTTGTCTTCTTGTCTCCTACCCCCATATTTTTAATGTACTATTTTTTCAAAAGTTAAAGAGGGCTATATAAAAAAGTAAGCCAACTTGTCTGTAATTAACACACAATTTTACAAAAACCCAATTAAAAAGGAAATATCCCCTTTATAAAACTCCTGTATTTTACTGGAACTCACACACAGGCATTTGTGGAAGAATGAGGGCATACTCCTTTTGTTAGATGAACATTTCGTTCACCTCGCAGGTTGATGATGATGTTATGAAAAAGTATGAGAGGGGGTGGCAATAAAGAAAAGAAATGGCAGCAGAAGGTTATTGGGCATGTAAATCAAGGCCACAGGAAGGATGGAGCCACTAGTTTCCTTTTGCGGGGCCAGGTCTGGTCATGGTGCAATATCACCTGGGCCAAGGGACTCCTGGCTATGGGCAGCCCTCAGGATGTGGTGGTAGCCTGGTTCCACAGGGATGTTCCCAGCTAGGAGACAAGCTGTCCTCCCCTGCAGCTCAGGTGCAGCCTGACACACTCCACCAAACCGGCCACCAGGCAGCTGCCCCTGCTCTGCCCTCCCTGTGCCAGCACAGGCACTCCTGGGCCAGCACAGCTTACTTCCAGCCCTTCAGGAAGCTGTCCCATATGGAGAAGGACTGAAGGGGGTTGTAATGAGGTGGGGGTTGGTCTCTTCTCCCACCTAACAAGTGACAGGATCCAGAGGAAATGGAGTCAAGTTGTGCCAGAGGAATTTTGGATTGGATACTAGGGGAAATTTCTTCCTGGAAAGGGTGGCCAGACTTTGGAACAGGCTGCTCAGGGAAGTGGTGAAATCACCAACTTTGGGTTTTGAATCATCATAATAAAGGTGGATCACTGTACTTAGCAACAAAAATAAATGAAGCAAAAGACTGGAAATCCAGTGCCAAAAACTGAAGTCTGAAGCCTCGGGTCATAAAAGATTCAGCAGTTTCCTTGTGCCACATCTTTCAGATCATCTTGCTCTGCACAGTTTCATAATAGTATTAATTGTTCCTATTTATTGCCACAATAAAACATTTGAGATAATTTAAAAGCAAACTGAAATCTTTTACAGCTACATAAAGTTATGTGCAGCTGTGCTCCTGTGAGGAGCAGGGAGTTGGAACTGATGATCCTTCTGGGTCCCTTCCAATTCAAGATACTCTATGATTCTATGATTCTTCTGCTCTCCATCACGGGCTGGAGGAGACTGCATCAGGGGAAGTTTTTTCATCTGGATTCTGTGAAGGGGAGGACAAATAGGAAGAAGCATGACAGGACAGGGAACTGTTCTAAAAAAAAAATTGCTTTCATATAAAGCCATTGAGAAAAGCAGAGACCACTGGCAATATACATTGTTTGCAACTAGGTTTCAGGTTGCAACCAGTAGTTTCAGGCATGAAATGCAGTACGATCCTTTCATTGTGATTCCGTCATGCCTGGTATGACATAGGACAAATCTGTAACTCTCCAGATATTTTCATCGTTCCTTGCAATATACCAGGCTATTAGGATTAACTACATTATTTTCTGACCCTTTTTAGTATTGCAGAAGATACTGGTGTGAAATCTCTTACTCTAGTAATTCTATAGCAATATATTACCAGCCTTAATCCTATTTTCTTTCCAGTCTTCTATTCTGTAGTCAAAGCATCATATACAGCAATACAATCACTCTTGCTTGTGTAATGAGCCTAAACCAGGAAAAGATGGAAATGTAAAGATGGTGGAGAAGGAGAAGGAGGAGGAGGAGAAGCAGCAGCAGAAAAAGAAGAAGAAGCAGCAGCAGCAGAAGAGGCAGTAGCAGTAGCAGCAGCAGCAGCAGCAGCAGCAGCAGCAGCAGAAGAAGAAGAAGCAGAAGAAGAAGAAGAAGAAGAAGAAGAAGAAGAAGAAGAAGAAGAAGAAGAAGATTCAGACGTTGAATGAAATAGTCTCTCTGACAGCCCATCCTTTAAAATAGATGGAGAAAACACAACATCCTTTAACAAGCTGCCAAGTGGGTAATATTCTTGACCAGATGTGCAAAAAAGGGAGCCCCAGGCTCACGAGCAGACTCGAAATCCCCAGCCTAGGGGACAACAATGATCATATTGGAAAGGGAGAAATGTAGGCAAAATATTTCAGAGTTGCTTAGTTTTAAGGGTAATAAACAATCTCAGGTGGTCATGCAGTTTACCTTGCCAATAAATGATCTGTAGATCTTTAACTTGATCTAAGTTTTATGCTTCGTTGTTCTCAAACTCTACCTGATAAGTAACCAAAAGGCACAGCTCTCACAGCTCCTCAGCTGGCATAATTTGATTTCCTATGTGAGTGCTTGAAAGTTGCTGCCACCAGCCCACAGCAGTTCAAGCAGGGATACCATAAAGACTTTGGAGATGTCCAGTAAACTTTGGAGCCTAAATTTCTTCCTATGAGATTGTAAACTTCTCCAGATGGGAGAGAAGTTCTGTGCCAACAAGTACCACTGCAAGGGAGAAATAAGACAGCACTGAGCTGTTGTTGGAACTCTGTCCTAGGCTACTGGGAACATAACAGAGGTAGGATGTCACACACAGTGACTTCCACATGCATCCCATTCTGGAGTGGTTTTATGGTGTCAAGGAGTTTCCTCCAGCAATCTGACATGCCTAGAAATTTTCAGTTCATGTTTATTGTGGAAGTAGCAGGGTCCTTAGCCACAGAAAAATTAAAGGAAACAAGCTATGAACAGCATTTCTGGTGTAGTTCATCCAGAACTGAGCTGACACTGATGTCCATGTGGCCTCTTTCTCCTTTTTACCTCCCAGAAAGAGGCACAATCTCTATTTTTGACTATACTGGGGGTTTGCCTAATATTTACTTCAGTTTATATATAAATATTTCAGTGAGGTAATATCAGCTCTTGCAGCAGCATGCTTTGTTGTTTTGCTCTTCTTGTTGACACCAGGGAGGGAGATGCGCTTTCTTTAGTATTTCACTATATTACAGTCAGAAGATCACCAAAATGCAGCTTTCATCTTTGTGTATATCTCACCTTTGGAAGAACTTCGGGGGAAAACACAGGTAAGGAGCATAGGTGTAGAATTGCTTCTGTGGACAGCACCAAATTGTCTGATCTCATGATCAGAGGGCTGGAGTGCTTCTTCTATGAAGACAGGCTGAGAGAGTTGGGGTTGTTCAGCCTGGAGAAGAAACAACTCAGGGAGACCTTACTGTAGCCTTTCAGTAATTCAAGGGGGCTTATTATGAACAGGGGTAAGTTTTTGGCAGGGCCTGTTGTGATGGGACAAGGGGTAATGGTTTTAAATTAAAAGAGGTTTGGTTTAGACTGGATATAAGAAAGAATTTTTTTATAACAAGGGTGATGAAACACTGGCACAGGTTGCCCAGAGAGGTGTTCCATCCCTGGAAACATTCAAGGTCAGGTTGGATGGAGCTCCGGACAACCTGGTCTGTTTGGAGATGTCCTTGCTCATTGCAGGTGGGTTGGACTAGATGAGTTTTAAAGGTCCCTTCCAACCCAAACCATTCTATAATGGTCAGCATCCCCCTAAATGTCTTAGTCAGTGAAGTGCTATTGCTTGGGAACTGTCTCACAACTGTCTCCTCTCCAGCAGGCAGCAGAACATATTGACAGCTGTAGATTGCTTCTTGCCATCTTCATTAAGCAACGAACAGTATTCTTTAATCGAGTTTGTCACAGTTTTCTTTTCCAGTGCTGTAGTATATGATGAGGTGCTAATAAGTTGCTGAACTACACCCAAGGCCTGTCTTGCTGCCTTTGCACAGAGGTCTGCTGCAGCACCCACTTCAGTGGAGACAAGTTCGTCCTGGTTTGGTCACCCAACACCACGTTTTTTCTCACCTTTCTTGTATTATGCCCCGGAATTGTTTGGGCCATGGAGCTCTGATGGGCAGCTACCTCTGTGTAGCATTAGGAGATGTGCTGCAGCGGAGCTCACGGGAAGAGGATGAGGCCGTGGCTGGCGGCTGGAAGAGCCATCAGCCACAAGGGGGAAGCAGCATCCAGTGAGAAACAACCACTGCAGCTGAGGATTTTGCTCTGATTGATAAGCTTAGAGGAGAGGTGTCTCAGAAATATAAACCCGTGATATGCACAAGAGTGACGAGGCATTTTTCAGCAGCTGGACAGCTCGGCTGGTCTCAGCACAGGGCTGTTGGGGTGCATGGCTGCGAACAGCTGCCACCACTGTTCTCACAATCGACCAGCTCTCTTCAAACTCTTCCACCCGCAGACTCCTTGTTTTCAGAAGCACATTTACTTTCAGTTTACTTTAGGTTACTTTCCGTTTTTGTTACAGCAATCACTCAGCTGTTTTGTTGTGGCCATTGCTTCATTGCTGAGCTATGCTAAATTTGAGTGAGTTACTTCTTAGCAGGTCCATCTGTTGTCTCAGATACGCAGAGCAAGCTCCTGGACCAGGCAGTAAATTAATGACCAATAAATGTGGGCCTTGGCACGCACATCAGCAAAGCCTTCATATCCAGCTGCACCACAACTGCAACTGTAAACTGGACTGTCATCCTTTTTTCACAGCAATAACTCAAATTCCTTTGATTTCATCACAAACTGAACCACTGTTTCTGCCTTGTCTCCTCTGCAGAGGAACACAGTTTTCTCATCCTCACGCAGGAGTGTTCAAACCCATGCTTTAAAGAGCCAGAGGATGGTGAAAGATTGTGTCAAATACAAACAGATTGAGGATCTTTTATAACAGGAACAAGGACTTCCGAAGTGTCTGAACACTGTCCTAGAGCAGCTGGATTGCAGTTCTTCACAAAGGGCAGGAAGACAAGGGAAATGAAAAGCAGCTGACATGCAGAATAAGACATCTGAGGGATTCTGGAGGAAGGCAAAATATCCTACACAACACTCTGTCAGAAAGAATGTCCCCAGCCTTTCAGAGGGACGGTCACCTTTAACCCCACACCTTTAGTTAATGCTCTGCACTTATCTGTTTAACAGTGCTCTTTCTACAGAAGAAAACTTTACAATGTATTCTTCTCCCAGCACCAAGACCAAAACTTTTCACCTGCCCGTTTAAAAAATGTACAATTCATAAAACTGAAAATGGCGCAATTAGCTTGGAAAATCTGACCAAAGTAGCAAATTCCAGTTCTCCCACCCACCTTGCCCAAGTTACAAAACAGTGCAGAAATATGTAAAGGTTTTTATTAATTGTTATTGTTTAACAGCTCAGTGACAATTTTATAACAAAAATAAGTTCATTAAATACTTTGAAAACAAATTATTCTTGCATTCTACATAAATATGTGGGCAGTTCCAAACAATTAACCAATTCAGAACAAGTGCTGGGCAAGATAAAACTTACATTAGAATTTTCAGTGTAACAACCTACAAAGGGGAAACATTTTAAAAATACATTGCACACCTATAAACATGAGTTTTGGTAGAAACTAACAGGACCGGTGCTTCTAAACCAGTCATACACTTTTAAAAAGCTTTCTGAAATAACTCTTCAGTCTTAATACAATGATCTTCAAAGTGTCCATGAACAATAGTTCAATTAGTTGTACAAATAAATGACACTTCTAAAAAAGAGAAAGTGAATACCAAACCTTTACTAACTGCATCCAACCCTGTACAATCAAGTGTGTAAGGTTGGAATGTACATATTTATACTGAAAAAATAGTATTTTATCCTTGATTACATTTTCTTTCAACGTTTTGAGTGATTTGAGTGACAAACTATGGAAAGAATGAAAAAGCAAAAATCTTTGATCTTTTAACGCTAAGCTGTACAAATTCAAGGCATGAATCTCAAATACAGTGGCACTGATTTGCTGTCTGCTCTCAGTCAGCTGAGCAGCCTAACTGCCCGCACGTACGTGTGAAGCGCGCCACAGCCAGGCGGTCACTTCCCACATCCTGAAGGAATTACATACAGGCTGTTATTCAAGCTAATTTGTTCTCCTGGGCAGTTAGAGTGTGAGCCTATGTCCAGCTGCAGCAGCTTGGCTCAGGGTGTCACATGAGTAGTAACTCAATTGCGTTCTCATCTCCCAACCATATATGCTTGGCACCCAGACAAACTGCGGCCCTTCCGGTGTTTGTGATCTTCCTTGTTTTCTCGAAGTTTGTCTACTAAAACTTGATTTTAAAAAATCAGTATGAAAAAAAGATTAATAAGTCAACACAACAGTATAATTAGTACTACCAAGGTGAGCAAAATCTCAGCTGGAAAACTGATTAGTTGGGAAACATCCATTCTGCTTAGGAATTCTGTTACATGTTAGATATTTCTGCTTGGTAACTGGATTAAGTTGCACACACTGTTTCAAAAGATTTATCTGCTGTCTTCTGTGCTCAGACAAAAATGAAACCAGGAGAAAACAGTAGAGAAAAACCCCACATCTGCAGGAGGATAGGCATTCACTTAGCTTGGATTGCTTCCAAGCCATGGTTCTACATGATTGCCTAGAGCAAACGTGTTTGTCAAGTCTAGCCCTCAGTAAATAATAAACTGCTAATTAATGAACTGACAACCTACCAACACTAATCAAACTAACAGAAGACTAGATATCATAAACAAAAGGATAAATACTGCCCCTCTGAGGTGTAAGGCTGGATTAGAACGGAGGAAGAAAAACGTTATTTGAAACACATGGCACATTTGAAAAAAAGGTGGTTCCTGCTAAAAGGACCCAAAGTATACTCAAAGTTCTAAGAAATTTCAGGTATTGAAATGCACTGGGTTTTTAAAATTTGTTTGTTGTTGGATTTTTTAATCTGGATCTGTTTATTTTTCTGTATTATATTACTGTACCTATTATTTTATTTTTACCAAATCTGTTTTATTTTACTAGCTAAATTAAAAAGCTCCCTTTCTTTAAAGTTTGCAAAGCTGGTATATCTATAGGCTTTCATGGTCATGTGTATGTAAAGTGGTGAACCACAAGCACAGAATTTAAGAGCTGCAGAAAAGAGTATGTACTTCAGTTCTGGGAGAAGGGAGACAGTCAGAGAGGGAGTAGTGGCTACCAGTGCAGGCTGCATTTAGGTTCCCACCTGCAAATAACAAACAGGACCTGTCCAAGGAGCAGAGCCAGGTGAAGCGGCAAGGAGGTTCCTGCAAGCAAATCAGGTGGCAGCCCTAGGAGGCAGAAGCAGCAGCATGGGGATATCCATAATGGTGGCACATTGTTGGGTTACAACTAAAACCTTGACTGAGGAAAAAGCAAGTATTCTTAAATCATCTCCAATATATGAAAATATAACTTCAGTATAAAGTATAAGTTTAAACACTCCCTAGTATTTGAGAATGGATCCCAAGTGCCAGTGAGGCATCAGTCTGTTTCTTTATGTGTTATCTGAATTGGCATCTTTTGGATGTTTTGTTCATAAAGCACTGTTTGTATATTAAGCTGGAAGACAATGCAAGACCGATTAATCTGAAACAGGATTGAACTATTCCCCCTTATAGAATATTAACACATACACTTACACACACACACATTCACGCATATATGTATTTACACAATTATACATACAGACATGTACGATTTATGTGTCAAGCAGCTGGCTCCAACACCGTCTCTCCCAAACATCTGCCTCAAAATCAGTCTTGCTTAAACAAATTTTAAAAAAATAATAGTAATAAAAAAAGGGACTGTTGAGACACCATGTAAAATGTGAGGGATAAGGAGCACAATGTGCTGCTGCACCCAGGGGAGACAAACCACTGTTCTCTGTTGATGGAGTGTGACCACCAGTGAGGCAAACCCCTCTAAACTGAGTTCTGTTTTGCTGCTTCTGATACCTGTGGGAGTTGGCATATCTCTATACTGCAACACAAACACACTCACAGAGTTTAAGAGCATGCACAGCTCACCAGAGCATCTGTCGTTAGTGAGAGGAAAGGCACCAGCACCGCACATGTCCCATGCAAATACAAGTGCAAGGAGGAGGAGAGATGGCAACACAGCAGAAGAATTTAACAGCTTCGGACTACAACATGATTGTCCCTACCATGCACGGTGGATCCCACAGAATCCCACTGCTTCCCCTGCTTAGCGTTTTCCTAACATGGCCTTTTCTACCCTCTTGAATTTCTGCAGTTCAACAGCTAGTTCCCAGTATCTCAGATACAGCCACATAAGCTTTCCATTTTGACTCCTGGTTTTGTTCAGCACATTGCCACAGTAGTTATCATGTTTGAAAATATCTTTTAAGCCACTCTCCACATGTAAAGCCATAGCAACAGGATTAGTTGCTGCTTTAACTAGCAGATTTTTCTCTATTTCTAGTCTCTGACTTCTGGGTACAATAAGACTGCAGTAGATGTCCTGTCTTTCTTTCAGTCCCTCTTCAAATTCTTTTAGTAAAATATTGGCTTTCTGTTGCCACTCTTCTTCCTTCGCCAGGCAACTCTGGTACAAGGTACCTTCTGCTCCTGAGTGCAAAAGGACTTGTTTTTCTCGCTCCAGCTTCTCCTGCTCCTGTTCTAGGAGCTTTCTCTCTTCTACTAGCTTGCGGCTCTGGGACACGAGGGCTTCGCGGTAACTCAGGGTCCTGTTGCGTTCCTTTTCCAGCTCCACCTCCAGATGAGCAACAGCGCGACGATTCTCCGTGATTATGTCCCGGTATTTGCCTTCCAGGTCTTTTTGTAAAGTTGACTCTTTTTTGTAGTACTCTTGTTTTTCTTTTTCTATTTCTTTCTGACACTCTCTGGTCCAGATCCAACCTATCATATATAAATGAGACTTCAGATGCAAGTATAATACAATGGCGAGTATGATTAATTAGCTATGCCTCAAATGAAGCTACTAAGTGGTAAAAAACTTTCTTTCCCACCCTCCCAAATGATACGCACTTCTATTTACATGTCCCCACAATATCTGTTTCTGTGGTCCCTGTTTCACAGTGAGTCACTTTAAATGATCATACTTTCTCTGAAGTAAAGTACCCCTATTCTTTTACTGCCAATACTCGCACTACGTGGATTAGAGAAGGAAAATAAACTCATGGAGAAACAAACTGGAGGTTTATTCCTAAATAATAAACTGGCAGGTACTTCACAGAGAACTTCCTAGGCCCAGTATATAAATATACATCAGCAACACCTGGGGTTGTTACCGCTGGGCTCTCCAGCACATCTTGTGTCCATTTTTCTTGAGAGAGCTTTGTAAACTGGGGCTTATTAAATATGGAATCAACTCGGTGTATGGAGGGGTCATTGCCTTAGCGATACCAACAGTGCTTGTTGTTTATGGCATTATAAACAAGAAGGCCTGGGGAAGTCCCCAGACGGGGCGTGACTCTATCCCCGCACTGCTTCAGGAGCCCCCTTGGGCTGGGGGCCCAGCGCTACTTACGGAAGGCGGCCAGGCCCAGCATGGGGACCAGCAGGGCGTAGTTCCACCTGCTGCCGTCATCGCCGGGATCGCGCCGATTGGGCAGAATGTTCCAGTTGGGAGGGTCGTTTAAGTTATTCATGAAGGCACCTGCGATGCACAGAGGGGAGACGCGGCCTCAGCTGCGCGCAGAAACTCCGGGGCCGGGGCCGCGGCCGCGGCCGCTCCCGCTGCCACCTTCTCCTCCCGCTGGAGGACTGGGAATTCTGCCTGAGCCCCTCGAACGGCGGCCCCGACACTTGGGAGCTTGGCCGCGCTCTGAGCGGCAGCCCCGGCCGCGACACGGCATGCCGGGCCCACCCCCGTTTCCATCCCCATTCCCGCTCCCATCCGCATTCCCGCCCCCGTCCCGCTCCCCCCACGCCGAGACCCCCACGCACGAGCCCGAGAGCGCGCGGACCCCTGGCGCTGCCACTCACCTGCCGGCCCCGCCCCTCCCGGGCCGGCCCATCAGCCGGGAGAAAGAGGGGGGAGCCGAGGGGGGGGACAACAAAAGGACTCGCCCGAGCCTTGAGCGCTGCCGGACGTCCGTCCCCGCCGCTGATGGGCACTTTTTATTCCATTAACGCCGGCAGCGAAACGGAGGCGTGAGAGGCATGTGAATTCCACCTTCGGGATTTGCTGAGTGTACTTTTTGTCCTACAGCGAAAATACAGTCCTTCCTTCACCCTTCTGTCCAAATCTTACGTTTACGAAATGGTCTTTCCCACAGCTTCAGAAAATATTTCTGGGCTGTTTATTACGTAATACTTGAGACGCTGTCAGAGAGAAAAAGAGGCCGAATCTTACAGTATCGGAGAACTACATTTTTCAGTATTTCACCAACTAAAAATAATGGCAGTAACACAATCCTGGGCTTTTTTTTTTTTTTTAAATACACTTCACGCTCAGAACGGGAGCTGTTCAGGAACCTTCCATCACGCAGCTCTTGGGTGGGGTGGGATCGCTCAGGCGAAGGGGAGC
>VZRQ01003011.1:0-16574 GCA_013397975.1 Machaerirhynchus nigripectus | reverse complement strand
AAGCGTTGGCTACGCCCGGCCGCGGCTTCCCGGGCGGTGAGTCTCTGCCCCTGCTTTTGCTCCTGACCCTGTCCATGCCCTTATCCCTGTCCATGCCCTTGTCCTTGTCCCTGCCCTTGCCCTTGGTCTTGCCCTGTTTTCCCGCCGGGGGCGGCCCGGTTCCGCTGTCTCCTTCTTGACCTTGACCCGCCCGGTGATCTCCCCACCGCCGGCAGGTTTGGTCACTCCGGTGCTATTTTGGAGCGGCACCGACCTCACTACTCTTGTCCCGGGGGCAGGTTCCTGGAAGTAGGTGGCTGTGGGCATGGCTGGGCCGCGCCTCCCGGCTCGGGAAGCGAGCGCCGTAGCCTGAGGCCCTGAGCAGGTCCTGAGGGAGATAGCGGCAATGGGATGTGCTGGGGAAAGGCCCTGGAGGAGCCTGGCAGGTGCGGCTCCAGCACCGGGATAGAACTCATTCTGTATCAGCAGTAGCGTGTACAGCAGGACCGGGGAAGTGGTTGTGCTCCTGTACTCGGCCTCCTGGGGCCGTACCTCGATTGCTGCGTTCAGTTTTGGGCTTCTCAGTTCAGGAAGGAAATTGATGTGCTGGAGCGAGTCCAGAGAAGGGCAACGAACCTGGTGAAGGGTCTGAGCGCAAGTTCTGTGAGGCGTGGCTGAGGGAGCTGGGGTTGTTAAGCCTGGAGGAAAGAAGGCTTAGGGGGAAGTTTATCACTCTCTACTACTGCCTGAGGAGAGGTTGTAGCAAGATGGGGGTCAGTCTCTTCTCCCATGCACCTAGTGACAGGATGAGAGGAAATGGCCTCAAACTGTACCAGGGGACATTTAGGTTGGACATCAGAAAGAATTTTTTCACGGCAGGGGTCATTAGACATTGGAATAGGCTGCCAAGGGAGGTGGTGGAGTTACCATTTCTGAAAGTGTTCAAGAAAAGACAGGACACTGGTAGTTAGTGCTGTGGTGTAGTTGACACGGTGGTGTTTGGTCATTGGTTCGACTCTGTGGTCTCAGAGGCCTTTTCCAGCCTAATGGATTCTGTGATTCTGGAGCTGTGTGGGAAGCCAGTGTATATCTGAGCTGCTTGAACCTGACTGGTGATTGTACCCAGAAAGGGCTGCTGAGGTGTCTGGCAGGTTTGTGTCAGCTGGGCTGTAAGTCCTGAGTGAAGGCTTGTTCTTCTCCATGGCGAGGGGGGAGTTTTCAGTTTCTTCCCACTGTTCTCATCCTGCCTGTCCATAAAGAGCTTGGGATTACAAAAATGAGCTGTAGTTGTACTTGTGTTACAAAGCAAGTGCAAAAAAGATAACTGCAGAGAGAGGGAAAGACTTAAAGAGTGTCTCCACGTTTTAGATGGCAGTGAGCTGGCCCTGACTGGACCATAAGTTTCACAAGGGCCACGATCTTCCTAGCAGCATAACAATTCAGGATCACTGCAATCAGTGTTTCCTTCAGAAAAGTTTAACATCTTTTTCTGCTTTGTGGACTTTTGTTTGGATTCAAAGCCTGGTATCACAGCCGTGTGGAACAGAGAGAGTAGCTGCCTGCAGGAGAGTGCTGGTAGAACGCTCTGTGAATAGGGGTTGAGACTGATCTCATTCCAGGATGCCAGCAGAAACCAGAAACGTGTTAGCAAGTATAATGACACAGTAAGATTTGCTGTTATGCAAGAAGATAATTTGAGGAAACTGGTCTGAGAAATGATAAAACTAGGCTGAGGAATGTTCACTGTAGTTCACCCCAGAGATGATGGAAGAGGTGCACATTTGGAAGTAATGGGCAGGGAAGTGCTTCTTGTTAGCATATTGTAAGGTGATGGAACCATGAATGTAACAGCTGCTAGAAAAGGCAGATATCACTCCAGTGAATTTTAGGGTGTGTTTAAAATAAGGAAGTGCCGATGTCACTGGACAGGTCACACATGTGGCTTTGTGTTGCTGTTCTCAGCATTCTTACATGCTGAGTTAGGCTTTTTTTCTTTGAACTGTGTAAAGAAGGAATACCAGGTTCTGATACATTGGAGAGGTGGAGACTAAAACTCTGATTGTTTTAATTTATCAAAGCAAAGGTTTCACACTGAGTAGGTTTGGGTGTGGTGCTTGCTGTTGTGGTTTGGTTTTGAACATGTCAGGGGGAGGGAGTGACATTGCAGAACGGTAAAACTTGCACTCTTGTGCTTAGTTGATGTATTAATAGATGGTTCCGAATTGGTCACTAATTTCATAAATAATAAGAGAAATATCTCTGACTTTTGAAGCAATGCTCAGCTGGAAGAGCATTCCCTACAACCTTTTTTAATTTTCAGTACCGTGACCACCTGAAATAATTCCAATTCTGAGGACTACTTAACAGTAGAGTAATTTTCCATTGCTTCCCGTGGTTTCCACAAAGCTGTCTTCATCTTTGCCTAATTACGAAAAAACTGAAGAATACTACATCATTAATTGCAAACATATTCTTCCATCAGTGCCATCTCAGACAGGTCTGAGAGGCTGGTCACTGTTAGTGAAGTAAGTAATGCATAGTATGGGATGCCCTGTTAACTGCAGGCTATTCTCTCATCAGTCAAACTTTTTTTGGTAATATGTCATGGTTATAGGAAAGCCAGACGTTCATTGCAGGTAGCTCTAAAATACATTAATATTCTTGTATATGTGCTACCAGTGGTAAGTGAAGATCTGTTATAAATGTAGGGTAGCTGAGAATGCCAAAAGCCTGTCCTGTGGAAACATTTGTTCCATGATAGTTGTCTTGGCTTCTTTCCGTAGTGGCCAGCAGCGTGCCAGGCTCCCGCACGGAACTTACACTTCACAGTCTATGGAAAGAAAAATGCCTCCACAAAGGTTTCTGACTCGGTATGTTCTTTTTATATTGTGATTCAGTAATGCACTAAATGCTTAACACTGACATGAAACACCAGGCTTTTAGTGGAGTGTTGTCTTTACGTATTTAATGAGACTGAGTAGCTGAAATGTGTGGCTCTTTTTAATGGCAGTTTCCAACCAAGAGAGGGTAACAGATGTAGCAATTGCTGCAAAAGTCTGTTGAGAACATTATACCTATCCTGCTTGTGTTTTTATGAAAATTGTTTGACCTATCTTGAACTATTTGTGATCATAACAAACCGATTTATTTTTCCAGATTTCTACCCAATACCCAGTAGTGGACCATGAGTTCGATGCCGTTGTTGTGGGTGCAGGAGGAGCAGGCCTGCGGGCTGCCTTTGGTTTGTCAGAAGCTGGGTTTAACACAGCCTGTGTTACCAAGCTGTTTCCCACCCGCTCTCACACTGTTGCTGCACAGGTGAGAAATGAGGCAAAACAAATGTTTAAAAAATGCCTGCTGTCAGAAAGCTGATTTGGATATGGAATAATCATAGAATGGTTTGGGTTGGGAGGGGCTTTAAAGGTTACCCAGTTCCAACACCCCTGCCATGGGCGGGGGTTCCACCCATGAGGTTAGATTGCTCAGGACCCCATCCAGCGTGGCCTTGAACACTTCTAGGAATGGGGCACTTGAACATCTTGTTTCAAGGCTGTGCTTCTTTTTTCTAAATATTGCATATTTAGTTGAAACTTTTTTGGAGGGTGATACATCATAGAATCACAGGATCATTAAGTTTGGGAAAGACCTCTAAGATCACAAGAGTCCATACATTAACCTATCGCTGCCAAACTTTATAAAGTCACAGGTACATTTCATTTTGCTTCCAAACGAATGATGTTGCAAGACACATTTATTAATCTCACTTCCAGTTGTTCTTAAAATCCTTACTTCCCATTATGTTTTAATTTCATTATAGTGCCTCTTTTTTCTTCTTCTTTTCTAAACATTATCAAAATGCAGTGCTGCTTGTCTCCCTTTAGTGTAACTGTGATTCACTGTTTTACACAAAACAGCAGGACAAGCCATTGTGAAACTGAGGAGTTTCACAGGCTTTTCACAGCCACATTAAATCTGACTTTATTTCTTGCACACAGATGCATAACTGGTATGTGATTTTTAATAGAAATGATGTAAACCTACTAAAGCTGTACTTGAATAATGTAATTCCAGGAAAATGGATTTTCATTTTCAGGGAGGGATCAATGCTGCTCTAGGGAACATGGAGGATGATAACTGGAGGTGGCATTTCTATGACACCGTGAAAGGGTCGGACTGGCTGGGTGACCAGGATGCGATACACTACATGACTGAGCAAGCCCCGGCTGCGGTGATAGAGGTGAGACTCAGGAGATTTGATGTCAGCTGTAGTTTTAAATAACACAGGCTAGCTTCCAAGGAGATCTCCTTAAAATAACTCCTTGTATTGTGATGCACAAGAGTTTCTGGTGCTTGTATTTGGGTTGAACAGCTGGAAAACTACGGGATGCCATTCAGCAGAACTGAAGAAGGAAAAATCTATCAGCGTGCATTCGGTGGACAGAGTCTTCAGTTTGGAAAAGGAGGACAGGCCCACAGATGCTGTTGTGTTGCAGACAGGACTGGACATTCACTCTTACATACTCTGTATGGCAGGGTAAGGAGTTGTGAAGTAAACTTGGTTTGGGTTTTTGCATTTACTGATTTTTTTTTGCCTTTTTCCCCCCAGAGGTTGAAAAAAAAAATCAAACTCAGACCAAACAAACATGTAGCTGTTCACATATGAATGAGGAATCCAGGGGAATGGCTTATAGTAGTTCTGGGTTATCTTCCTTCCTGAAGCAATGTGGAAGGATGAAGACAATGGATGCTAATTATTGTACACTAATTAGTGTAAACTTTGTGGTCTGGACTACTTCTGCACTGTTAGTACTTTGGTGTCTGTTAACTAGACCCAAAGAAAATTTTGGTAAACTTTGCCCCAAAAGCCCTTTTTTTCCAAAAATTTGACACAGCAGCATTGGGGAACTCTGGAAAGAGGTACAAGCCAGCATTTTTCACTCATCTTCAAACTGGGAGGAGGGGGAAACAAGGTGTAGATGAATTAAGGCCTAGTGAGCTTGTTCTGTGGCAAGTAAGTGACCAGTGTTCCACCATGTCTGCCTATTAATTCTGCAAACGATAATTGAAGGAAATTCTGGCTATTTGAAAATGGTGGTGAGCTACTTGAAACCAGAAATCCAAGTACCTGGTAGGTACTGTTTTTTATTTACTTGGTGGCCAGCTAATTGCTCTCCTCCAGGTTTGAACTGTGTGTGCTGCTGCAATGCACATTCTCAGTGCTGCCAAACACTGCTCTGATCCCTGAGGGCATGAAAGAATGTTTGACTCGGTGCCTGCTGTTCCTGTTGGTTTATTGGGCTCCTGGAGGTGTTTTCCATTTCTCTGGGAGAGCTTAAGTGCAACGTGCTTGTACATGTATGGCGCAGTGCAACTGGCTAACGTGTTGCTAAATGTAGAGTGAAATGACAAGTCCTGCTGACTACCTCATGACTGCTCAGAATTAAGTGCTTTTGATGCTACCTGTGTCTTTTAAAGCTAGAATAGATTAATTAGCAAATTTGCTAATTAATAGTTACGAGGAAACAGTCTTCTGTGAGAGTTGGTGGGGACGTATTTTATCCTGATACAGCCCATGTGCATTGACAGTTCTGAAGAGAGGTCACTTCAGTAAAAGTTCCTTTTCTAATTTTCCTCCAGTCTCTACGATACGATACAAGCTACTTTGTTGAATATTTTGCCTTGGACCTACTTATGGAGAATGGAGAATGCCGTGGTGTTATTGCCCTGTGCATTGAAGATGGAACCATACATCGTTTTAGGGCAAAAAACACGGTCATTGCCACTGGGTAATGTAACATTTGGGATGAAGGACCAAAACTTGGGAGTGTTACCAGTTGGGAGTTTGTGTGCTTGTAGGTGTATTCAGATCCACAGTGTGGAGAAGACACACTGATTGACAAAACATAATTTATAGGTTCATTCCCCCCACCCTTAAAGGAATATAACTGAATTCAGTCATTCCCTCTGAAAGAAGGCACATGCTAATTTTGTGACCCCGTATAAATTTGGTCTGAGGTCTAACTTTGAATTCTAGAAAACTTACATAAAGAATGTGTAAGAGTAATACATATGATTTAGATGATCTTTGATTTTTAAAATGTGCTGTTTAAAACAGAAATTGTTGCAATGCTGCCAGTGTGTCTATCCGTAGAGTTCTGTATTTCATGTAGGAAATTTTTTGTCAAAATTCCAGAGAATCTATTTCATTAAGATACAGCCACTGTAATTCTAACTGTTCTAGGATGAAATTATCATAATATGAGTGTAACTTAACATTACTTGGTTGCAAACTTTGTATATGTTTATTAGAATGCTATTTGCATTAGTCTTGCTGCTTATGGCTGTCTTCTATCTATTTCAATATGAAAAATATTTATAAACGTATCTGTAAAAGATACACTTAAATTTATAAAAGGCTGCCTACATATTTTGTCTTTCTGATGCATTTTTCATGCTTGTGTACTTTGAGGGACGTAGAATATGTACATTGCTATTTCTTCTGAGAGTTTGTCCTGAAATTGGGCAGATTGGCTGTTCAATAATGTTGGAGGCTAACCTAGATGTTTGCAGGATAATAATTCATGTTCAATACCTGGACAACTAAGTTTTTAAATCTAAGAATATAAAACCAGGGCCATCTAAGAATATAAAACCAGGGGGATTTAAACCATTGTTTTATGCTATTTTTTATAAAACTGCTAGTGGTAGTTCAAATGAAGTTGAATGGTATGGATTGAGAGAATTTTCTGAAATAACTTTTTTTTTTCCTGGCAGAAAGGCTTCTAATATTAACCTAACTATGCTGCTTTGGAATTGGTCTTCTTTTTCTTGGCGCTTGTCAGCAGCCATTTTTCAAATATGGTTGAACATAGTTGTGCTAAACCAGTTTTGTTTTCTTTTGATTGAACTAGTACAGGAGATGGTAAAACTTCTGCACTTTTCTTATTAACCCTTTTCTCTACTTCCACAGTTGTGCAAACAGCATAGTTTGGTGGTATGTTAGTGATGTTTTAACTTTTCTTCTTGCTAATTCTGTTAACTTTTGTGTTCCATAGTGGGTACGGCCGCACTTACTTCAGCTGCACATCTGCTCACACCAGTACTGGTGACGGCACTGCCATGGTCACACGAGCTGGGCTTCCTTGCCAGGACTTAGAATTTGTACAGTTTCACCCTACAGGTACAGAGTATGAAATAGTACAACATCATTTTTAATGAGTTGAACAGATTTTTGTGCTGTTTTAAAATGTCACAGAATCACAGAATATGCTGAGTTGGAAGGGGCCCATCAGGTTCATTGAGTCCAACTCCTGGCCCTGCACAGGACACCCCAAGAGTCACACCATGTGCCTGAGAGCACTGTCCAAACGCTTCTGTAACTTTATCTGGCTTGGTACTGTGACCACTCCCCTGGGGAAGCCTGTTCCAGTGCCCAAACAACCTCTGGGTGAAGAACCTTTTTCTAATATCCAACCTAAGCCTCCTCTGACACAACTTCAGGCCATTCCCTTGGGTTCTGTCACTGGTCACCACAGAGAAGAGATCAGTGTCTGCCCCTCCTTTTCTCCTCGTGAGAAAGTTGTGGACTGCGATGAGGTCTCCCCTCAGTCTCCTCCAGGCTGAACAGACCAAGTGACCTCAGCTGCTCTTCATTCAGCTTCCCTCAAAGCCCTTCACCATCCTTGTGACCCTCCTTTGGACACTCTCTGATAGCCTAATGTCTTTCTTATAGTGTGACACCCAAAACTGCCCCCAGCACTCGAGGTGAGGCCGCCCCAGTGCAGAGCAGAGCAGGACAATCCCCTCCCTTGCCTGGCTGGTGATGCTGTGCCTGATGCCCCCCAGGACAGGGTTGGCCCTCCTGGCTGCCAGGGCACTGCTGACTCATGGTCAACTTTCCCTCAACCAGGACCCCCAGATCCCTTTTCATGGCACTGATTTCCAGCATCTCCTTCCCCAGTCTGTCTGTACATCCAGGGTTGTCTCCATCCCAGGTGCAGAATATGGCATTTTCCCTTGTTGAGCTTTATACAGTTGGTGATTTCCCTGCACTCTTAATTTGTCGAGGTCTTTCTGCAGGGCCTCCCTGCCTTAAAAGGGAATCAACAGCTCCTCCCAGTGTTATGCCATCTCCAGACTTGCTCAGTATCCCTTACAGTCCTGTGTCCAGTCATTTATGAAGATGTTGAAGAGCACAGGGCCTAAGACAGAGCCCTCTGGAATCCCACTAGTGACAGGTCACGAGCCTGATGTCACCCCAAGCATGGTGTGCTCAAGTCAGTTTGCACTTTTCTGCAGCACTTGAGTAGTTGCTCGTGACATGTTTAGACTTTTCTGCAATTGTTGTTGAATATAAATTTGAGAGTAAGACATATAATGTGAGAAAAGTCTCTGCTGTTCTAATTTAAAGAGCAGTGTTAAGTGTTTTGAAGTGCTCTCTTTACAATGCTAACAGGTTTTATGAATTACAAGCTGAAACCACCTCTTAAACTTGTATTTCCACTGTCCTTAATATTTTAAGGGGTTTCATATTAGATACAAGAGCAATGGGATAAGATAGGTGCAAATGTTAGGGAAATATATATTAAGTGGGGTAGTTGAAGTCCAGTTATATATATTTAGAGCTGAGGTTTTATAGCACGCGATCAATATCTAAACTGTGAGTAACAATGATCACAGACTAGATTTGTAGCTGATGAAATGTTTCAGTTTAACTTGTGATGTGATTTTTTGTAAATGATCTGCATAATTTTACAACAATGACATATAACAATATGTTATTTTTGTATCACAGAAATCCAGTATTCATTTGACTTAGTTAAAAGTTTTTCTAGGTAAAGCTTCATTACTTATATGGTAATTCTGTAGCTTTTAATGTAATTATTTCAGTGCATGAGTTAGTCTGCATTTTTGTTGTCTGTGATGACCAATGCTGCAGGATAACAAGTAGGCCTTCATTCTCTAAAGGAAAGAAAACTGAATAAGCTTCTACATTCCACAGGATTTGAAGCTGTCCTGTACTGCTTTAGCACAGAAGAGGGAACAAAAATGAACAAATGGACCTTGAGATTATCAACTTCTGGTTTATTAAAAGTCCTAAAATAATTGCTGAAGGTCTACAGGGTCTTCATAAAATTCTTCTGACATACTGATGGGTGCAGATCACTTCCAGTTTTAATATTTAAAATACTGTGGGTGTTCCAAATCAACTTGCTTACCTTTTGGAAAGAGTGTTTAAAAGGACTAACACCACTTTTTTCTATGTAGTCTTGAGGGACAGTTCCTCGTGGTATGATTAGGGTGGGATAAAATCTGCCCCTCTGTTCTGCTTGTGTTATTTTGAGAAGACCTTGTTTATTCAGTGTTCATCATCCTGGTGAACACTTGTGAAGCTGTGTAGAGATACCTCCTTTGATGGCATTTTCTTTCTTGAACAGGTATCTATGGGGCTGGCTGCCTTATCACAGAAGGATGTCGTGGAGAGGGAGGTATTCTAATTAACAGTCAAGGTGAAAGATTCATGGAGAGATACGCACCTGTTGCCAAGGATCTGGCTTCCAGGGATGTAGTGTCTCGCTCTATGACCATAGAAATACGTGAAGGAAGGTTAGTTAAATGCTCTTAACAAAGCTGCAGAATAAATACTTAATTATACTAGACTGTAGGAAGTGCAATACTTATTTGATAAGCACATGGTAATTCATGAGAGTGAGCTTTAATGACTGGTAAGCTGATCTCTGTGTGTAAGGCAGAAATCTTTCTTGTTAATTCTTAATGATACTGACAGAGAACAGATGATGTTAAGAGTCTCCTGTTTGAATTCAGTGTATCTAGAGACAGTTGCTCAAACAAGTTTAATGTATAGGCTCTTACTACAAGCAATTAAAATAATTTTGTGCTCTGTTCCCTTGGCTAATTTTCCAATTTTTATATATTTCTGCTGAGATGTAATAGTTTAAAGTCTTAAATAACGTGAATTATTGTGAAAAGAAAACTGGGAGTTGGAAAATGGCCTCAATTCACCCAAGTGCCACAGTCTTATTAAATATGCTAGATATTAATTTTTGTCAGATAACATTTGAAAAAACTTACTTATTTTCACAAATGAAACAAATTGGATTAGAAATACTACTAGTGTTTGTAAATTCCTGTTATGTATTCCAGTGTTGCTTTTTCTTTGCTAGGGGTTGTGGTCCTGAGAAAGACCATGTGTACCTGCAGTTGCACCACTTGCCACCACAGCAGCTGGCAACCCGTCTCCCAGGGATTTCTGAAACAGCCATGATATTTGCTGGAGTTGATGTCACTAAAGAGCCTATTCCGGTCCTGCCTACTGTGCATTATAATATGGGAGGTATTCCTACTAACTACAAAGGACAGGTAAGGAATACACATCACTTTTGGGTTGTATTTTCGTCATCATACTAGGAAATTATTTTCCAAATAGAAAAGCATTAAGAATGTTTTTCATAAACATAAGGATGATTAATACAATTTTTAATAATAATATAATGTCAGAGTACTTAAAACATACAATCTTCTTTTGTTTTTTAAATAACTTGATAACCATCTTCCAGTCCATCTGGACATGGGAGTTGCAAGAAACATCTAAAATGAAGTTGCTGTCATGTCTGATAACAATTCTCTGTTAATCAAGCTGAGGATAATACAGTTGAACGTAGATCAAAGTAGGGCTCTGTTGCATTCTGTGACATGAGTTAATGTGTATTTTTCCTCTGTAGTTAATGTAATTTAAGCACTAAAGCAGATCCTCCAACTGACACTAGTTGGAAGTTAATGTGGTGTCAACTGAATTCTTCTCTTTGTATATTGTACTTTTTAAATTTTAATGTGAAATTTTGCCTTAGAAGCATGTGCAGATCAGGCTTTATTCCTGTGCATTTCTGACTTGCTGCAGAGTTGTGGTGAAATGGAACCATGTACTCTTCATAAGCATACTTAAGGAAATCTTGGGGTTTAGTATTAACATGCTGCATACATTATTACTTGCTCTTTAAAACTATGATAATTCTGTGTTTAGAGTTGGAAAAAACTTTTTGTTTGCTGTGTTCCATCCTTACATGCACGTGGCCTTTGCAAGTAAGGAGGTTTGCACTGTGACAAGCTGAGTATTAAGGGAGTGTGTGCCATGGCAGGTGATCACACACGTGAATGGTGAGGATAAGGTGGTGCCTGGGTTATACGCCTGCGGGGAGGCGGCCTCTGCATCCGTCCATGGCGCAAATCGACTCGGAGCAAACTCCCTTCTGGATTTGGTGGTCTTCGGTCGTGCTTGTGCCCTGACTATTGCAAGTACATGCAAGCCTGGTAAGTCTCACTTTTCTAGACACATTTGCCTTTATGATGTAATTTCTGCCCAATGAAGAGTTGTTGCTACCTGATTCAAATTTAGAATGATAGACATAGGCTCTTATTTGTTAGAAAAGGAAGAAATCGGTGTTTATGCTTTTTGTAGGCGTGTTCTTTGCCATGCAAACGTTCTGACATTACTGTTTGCTTTGTAATTGATCCTTTTAGAACTAGAATTGGGTCAATGCTATTGGCATTACCAGTTAGGATTTCTGACAAATTAACACAGAATATTGAATGTGAAGACTGACTTCTCTACATCCTGCACCATCTTCTACATCAAAATGTAATCTGTCTTAACACTTGGCACTTTTTGTATAGTGGAATTTGCTGCCACGTTGCTGATTTATTTATAAGAAGGACTGACATGCAAATGATAAGAGATAGGTACTGAAAATTGCAGTATCTCATTCCTTGGCTTCTCACTGCTGAATATTATATATTTTTAAATAATCTGGTTCAGCAACCTAAGAAACAAAGAAGAAAGCCCTCCCTTCCAACCCCCAACAAAATATTGGAAGTGCCAGTTATATTGCCAGAGCAGCTGGAGTCCAGAAGGAGTTGTTTGTTTTCTTACTGCTTAACATCCAAACTCTACCAGCTGCAGAGACTGATGATTCCTCGTGAAATCAGCCTAGATCTTATGGTGTCTATTGTGTCTGGCTTTGTGCCAATGTATTTTTGAATCCTTCTGTGGCTCTTTAGAGTTTGAAATTGTAGAAAGGGGTTTATTAATCTGAATGCAAAGCTACATGTGAGATGAATTGTGCTGGTAAGATGCTGTGTTTGCTTTGTTGCCCAGTAACACAAGGCTTCCTGTATTAGAGGCAAGATGCAGGGCTCATGTCTAACTGCCAAGCTTATTGACTCGTCCTGGTCCCTTACACATCCAAGAAAAGGTGGGAGGTTTTGGAGTGAGGAGACAAGGAAAGCGTAGCAGAAGGTTATTCCACAGGCTTATTCCATAGTTCAGAAGAATTTTCATCAAGTGCTGCTTCGAAGGAGTGAACAGCAGAATTTTGCCAAACCTATAAAATCTCTATTAATCATTATAGGAAAGAATGGGATTCATATTCCACTGAGAACTTTAAATATATGGATACAATTGGTGGGACTTCAGGAAAGTTACACTTACTGTGTACCTCAGAGGAAGAAAACAGATTATGTTTTAGTCAAATCTGATTTTTAGTAATTGTTAGTCTATGAAACTGCCAGAAGCCAAACCCAAGCCTGACTACCAAACTTACTGATTTTTTTTTATTAGGAGAGCCAGTTCCCCCCATTAAACCAAATGCTGGTGAAGAGTCAGTTGCTAATCTTGACAAGTTAAGGTTTGCTGACGGAAGCATAAGGACTTCAGAAGTGCGACTTAACATGCAGAAGGTAAGCCTGGGGAAGCTCTCAGGGACAGGGTGGGACAAGCTGCAAGCAACAGTGGGGTTTGGTGACTTGGCAAAGTGTACTTAAGGATTTGCCATGCAGAAGTAAAAAGTGTGTGAGAAGATTGTGCAGCAAAGGTTGTATCACTTTCGTTAATTCCTTCTTCCCTTCATGGTTATTCCTCTTGTGTAGTTTACCTGCTGTTTAATAGAGTGGGGTTTCAGTTGTGTGGGGTGAATGGAAGAATGTGGGATTTTTCGGGTTGCAGACACGTTTGAACTCAGAGTAACTCTGTATCAAGCTCTGCTGGAGTTAAGAAGTCATCTGCTTTCTTATGCTGCATATCAAACTGATTTTGTTTTACTGTGTTGCAGGCAATGCAAAACCATGCTGCTGTATTTCGTACTGGTTCTGTACTCCAAGAAGGCTGTGAGAAACTTAGCCAGATATATGGTGATCTGGCTCATCTAAAGACTTTTGACAGAGGTAATTTGGTAGCAAAGAACACACCTTGCCCAGAGTACTCTGGGAAGGGTATTAGTGGTTTTGGTTTTCTTTTTTTCTGTAAACCTCATGTATTTCTTGAATGTTTGGCTGAAGATTTTGAATCTTTCAAAATATTTTGTAGAGCCCTACTTACTAAACATGGTAGTCAGGTGAAATACTTGACCTTACCAGTCATTTTCTGGTTGTGTAAACTTTGAAAGAAGCAGAGACTGAAATTGGATTCAAATGTGTAAGGTACAAACTGCTCTCAGAGCATGACTGAAGTTGCCCAAATACAAAGATGAATGATGAACTCTGTCAGTATCTTCTGAAAAGGCCAGGGAGTTGCAAAAAGGTAGAAAGACTATTTATAGGCTGAACACTCAGTGTTCATTCTCCAGCTGATCAGATCATGATGCAGACAGATACCACCATGTCTTGTGGTGTATCTTAAAAGAACTTGGTTATTTAAGTGCAACTGATGATGCACCTTTGGTTCACTCACGTGTATTTCTCTTGTTTGTAGACCATCTTCCATAGTATTTTAATATTTTACCAGGTATTGTGTGGAACACTGACTTGGTGGAGACCCTTGAACTGCAGAACCTGATGCTTTGTGCTCTACAAACCATTTATGGTGCTGAGGCTCGCAAAGAGTCCCGAGGTGCCCATGCCAGAGAGGATTATAAGGTATAAATATTTTCTGTGACCTGCATGTAGGATTGAATCTCCTTGTTATGTGTCCTCAGATGAATTATTTTAGATTTTAACTTCTTCAAAGTACATTCTTCAGTGTTCAGATTAGTGTAGTATTTGTTTGGGATCCTATCTGTTCTGCTGTATCTATTCTTGTTATTTATAAAAGCCAATACATGGAACAGTGGGAATGATCTTGAGAAGAGTTGTTCCATGTGCACATCTGAGTGATTAGAGACCTCTAAAGCAGGACTAGTAATAATACCGTGGATGCATAAACAAAATAATTGTCTTAGACAAGGAAAGTTACCTTAGAGCCCTTGTTAAGCCTGAGCATTTCAAATTGGACGTGGGCAGTGTTAAAAGAAAGCTTGGTGTCTGTGCAGAGACACGCTGGGTTACAGGTGTAATTGAAAGGCAGCTAATCTTGTGGTTGTGAAGTGATTTGCAGATACAACTTCTGGTCTAAACTAATCTCATTTTCTCCGTAGTTACGGGTAGATGAGTTTGACTACTCTAAGCCACTCCAAGGCCAACAGCGGAAGCCATTTGAGGAGCACTGGAGAAAGCACACCCTTTCCTACGTGGATATCCCAACTGGGAAGGTACTTTGAGCTTGGTGCTTGAGGGTCTTTTTTGCTGTTTCTCATAAACAGCCTTGGGAATGGTGATAGTCCTGCAAATGATTGTCACAAAATCAAACACATTCTGTTGTTGAGCAGTAGGCATAACTGGGAGAAGTTACTGTTGATCTTTGGGAAGTGACTTTGCTATTTGAGCTGGAATTGAGTTTCCCCTTGCGGCCAGTGAAAAGCTTTTTTCTGATGGTGACAAAACCTGTTGTTGGGTGTTTACTAGAACGGCTTTAAGGTATTTCAAAGGTAGAGCAGAATTCTGACCCGATAAAAATCCTAACTGTTGGTGATTTTTGGATCTCATTCTCTGAATCCTGTTGTCCTAAAGTCTTTGTTCCCTCTTACTTTAGGTTACCTTGAAGTACAGACCAGTGATCGACAGAACTTTGAACGAGCAGGATTGCCAGACCGTCCCGCCGGCCATCCGCTCGTACTAGCAGCTCCCATCTCACTTGAAGCCCTCTCGCAGAGGGGTCAGTGTACATAAGCATAGCACAAGCAAACCAAAATAGTGTTGGCTCTTAGCAAAATGAATGGAAAATGCTGACAAAACTTCCCTCCAGCTTGTATTCTGCTGTGGCTTACTGTACATTTATTAAAAGTGGAATGCAGAACAGCTCGTGTTCTTTCACCCATCTGTCAAAACTGACAGTGAAAACACAAAATGTGTCTAAATAAAGTCATTACAAGTCTTGTATTTATTTGATTATGGTGATCTGTATATAATTACAATGCTCTTACTGTGAATGTATAGTTGTTGCCGTATTTTAAGAGCAAGAAATGTGGTGCCCGGTGCCAGGACAAAGGACAACGGGCATAAACTGAAACACAGGAAATTCCATCTGAATATGAGGAAGATGATCTTTACTGAGAGTGGCAGAGCACTGGAACAGGCTGCCCAAAAAGCTTGTGGAATCTCCTTATCTGGAGGTACTAAAAGCCTGCATGGATGCAATCCTGTGCAACCTGCTCCAGGTGAACCTGCTTTAGCATGGAGGTTGGACTAGATGACATCCAGAGATCCCTTCCAACCCCAGCTATTCATTGCAACAGTTTTAGACAAGATGGAGATGCTGGATTTTGTGATACAGGGACTTAAGCATCTTAGTTGCTGACTGTAAGGAATACTGAAGAAAATAAGATGATGCAGTAGTAATTATAACTTTGTATTGTTACCCTGTTTCGTTGAATGAAAAAGGAGACTTCCACTCACTTCCTCTTATATAGAATAATATATATAATACAGAATATAATATTATTACCCAATCTTTACTGTCTCTGGAACTTCTGAAGCCATTTTAGTGGCATGCCCTGTGTATTTCCTAGGCTGTATTTTCTCACAGGAGCCAAGGGGCAGAAGACTTGCCTAAATATTCAAAGCTTACAAGACTTTAATTCAATGTGCATTTAGTGCCAAGGTGTAACTTGTAAGGCATTAACAGAGCAGTTTCTGGCAGCATTTCTGTGAATAACACAGTTCTTGTGGGACTGAAGTGCACCTATGCAGATTTCAATGGAATGAAGTATTCTCCATGTTTGACAAAAAATTTGTTTTCTTAACGGCTGAATGTTGGCTGCTCTTGGAGAAAAAAACAGAATGCTGGAGAACCTTAAGTGTTGCAATATTGCTGCTGGTGGGTGGAGAAATGGAATGTGCCTTCTTTCACTCTTGAAGGGTATCTGCACTTTGCACCAGGGAGAGATGGAGCACGCTGGAGCACTCTGCCTTCTGGGGCAGGAAGTGAAGAGGGGGCTGCACCTTGACTTGGCTTTTTCTATAAAAGGAGATTTGACTGTCGTTAGGAGGGAGGGAATAAGGTTTTATACATCTTTGAAAAGGCTACATTAAGGCAGAACAAGCTCATACTCTTTTTTTCTTTTTTTCCCCGTCGTGGGGAAATCGCTGTCGCTGCCCTTTTCCCGCTACCCTTCGCCCGGGGCGGGCGCGTTTTCCCGGGTTTTCCCAGGCCCGGAGAACCCGCCCCGGGGCCGCACTCAGCGCCCGCCCGGCCCGTCTCGCCCGCGGCC
>VZRQ01003009.1:997259-1043036 GCA_013397975.1 Machaerirhynchus nigripectus | reverse complement strand
GAGGATGGCGCATGCGCGGTGCAAACACACCGGCCCGCGGGGACGCGCACCCCCTCGCGGCCCGCGGCGCGAGCAGCGCCGGAGCTAAACTGACCAATAGGACGCCGAGGTGGGCGGGGCCTGCTGTGGAGGCAGCCAATCACGGGAGGGACGTGCTCCACGCCCCGGGCCGTGGCGGCCACGTACGGCAGCGGCGGGGGGCGAGGGCCACCTCCAGCCCNNNNCGGCGGGAGCCGAGGGCACCTTCCAGCTCGAGTCCCCGCGGGCGGGGTGCTGTGGCCTCCGGGGGGGCCGGTCCCGCCCCAGGGCTCCCGGCCGGTCGCGGGCTGCGGCCCCGGGGCGTGCACACGGCATGCGGGTCCTCCGAATCCAAAACAGAATCACGGAATCACTCAGGTTGGAAAAGACCGCTGAGATCATCAAGTCCAAGCTATGACCGAACGCCACCATGTCAACCAGACCATGGCACTGAGTGCCATGTCCAGCCTTTCCTTAAAAAACACCTCCAGGGACGGTTACTCCACTATGTCCCTGGACAGCCCATTCCAATATCTAATCACGCTTTCTGTGACGAATTTCTTCCTGGTGTCCAACCTGAACCTCCTCTGGCACACATCTTGAGACCATTTCCTCTCGTCCTGTCGCTGGTTGCCTGGGAGAACAGGCGGACCCCCACGTGGCTACACCCTCCTGTCCAGCAGTTGTAGCGAGCAGTAAGGTCACCTCTGAGCCTCCTTTACTCAAATAACCGGTGCGCAAACATTTACTCAGTGAATTTTTTTTCTTCTTCTTGTTCTGCTGATTCATTGTTCAGGATAAAACAGTCCCGCGGTGGCAGTACCAGTGCAACTGTTTAACAAAGAGGAGAAAAAACCCTAAAACCCAACCAACCAAAAAACCCCAAACAAACAAATAAAAAAAACCCAACCACACAAAAAAAAAACCCCAAAAAACCCCAACAAAACAAACAAACCCCCAACAACAAAAACAAACAAACCCCCCCCCCCAAAAAAAAAAACCACCCAAAAAGACTACCTAAAAGGGAAAAAAACCCCAACGCAAACCAAAAAGACTACCTAAAAGCCATAGGGAGCTCAAAATAAAATTTTTGGTGACGTTTTTAAGGGAAAATCTCAACTTTGAACATAGGTTTGAAAGGTATTTTTCTAGCTTTCATGCTTAAATACAAACTTGCAAAAAACCCTGAACGATGGAGTATCTGAAAACACAGTCACAGAATGTCTTTTGGAAAGATGTCCTGTTTGTAGTGTCTGACATGTGGCTCTTCAGCCATTTTAGCTGGAAATAAGTGTAAACCTGGTTGATTTCTGGGAGATCACTTTGCTTGGTTCAGGCAGGTTTCTATTTAGAGTAACCTTGGCAGACAAGGATGAATTAACATGTTCATTGTAAAGCAAAGGGGATTTTGGCTACTGAGAGTTTTTCTGTTTGGGTATTTTTTTGTTTTACAGGTCTAATGAAATTATTATAGAATGTTTGTCAGACATTAATCTTCATTAAAATGGAGCTGGCATTTGTTCTTTCTCTAGCAGAAGTGGGGGAGGGTTGCTAGCAAATAGTGGTATTTCATTTATTTTTCCCATTTTGTGAGCTACCATCGGTATTGTCTTCCAGCTCACTAATAGCTTTAGAGAGCCACATGATTTTTATGCAAGTACTAAAATAAACCTGAGGAGCACTGCCTTAAAAATACACAGTATTAAAAAAAAAAAAAGCGAAAGCTGTACCATATGAACATAGTGTGTAACTCAATCTGCTTCCATCTTTGGTTTTCAATCCTAAATCAAAATTTTACATTTTGATGTCTGGATACCATGTGCTTAACTTTCTTAGAATGCTGATGGTGTCTGAAAGCCACAATCACATTTTTTTTTAAAATTACGTAAAACTTTGAGTGATCTTGCCACAGTGGAGAGAATTATTCTGACGGGATGGTTTTTCTCTTGTCTAATACCTAATTCGCTGCCTATTTGAAGTTAGCTTTCCTTCTGTGTATCATTGCTAGTGCATCTCAATGGGAGAAGCTTGTATTTGTGGCAGTATGTTGACATCAACAGAAGTCTCATATCCTATTCCTAGTATACTTTTAGACATTAAACTACAAAAAATTCACAAAATATTTCACATCCCATTCAATGAAAAAGCTCTGTGTTGTAATTTGAAAGATTTATTACTAACCCTGAGAATTTCTGCCCCGTTCCGTTGCCTTGGTCTCAAAGTTATACCACAAACAACTCATCTAATTAGCAGGTACAGATTGTTCAGGTACATATGAATTATGTGCACTGCCAAGTAGCAGGGCAGGTTCTGCAGGAAAACCCAGGATTTGAGGAAGGTGTGCAATCAACTTTCAACAGACTTGAAAGTGGTACCATAAAAAGAAAAAGCCTAATTTCGGTGACAGTCTTTAAAACGTAGCTATTTTGTTAATTCTATGATTACAACTGCAGTGTTAGGACATGAACTTAAGGGTAAAGTTGTGCATCTTATTGAGACTCTGCAGATCCTAAACATACTGAGAATTTTGGAATTTTAAACTCAGTCCTGAGCTTCTCAGGTTTCTTATGTTTAGTGTGCAAGGTTAACAGTTGGACTAACACTCCCAAGTCCTCCACTAAAACGTGTCTTTAAGCACCACATCTACATCTATTCAAATACTTCCAGGGATGGTGACTCAACCACTTCCATGGGCAGCCTGTTCCACATGGGGAAAATCTTTTTATCAGGACCTGCAGGCATAGAGCAACTAAAAGGGTAGATTCAACTAGATGTAAATAAAAGTTTTTCTTACAATGAGAGTGGGGAACTGTAACAGGTAACACTGTAACAGGTTGCCCACAGAGGTGGTGGATGCCCGATCCCTGGAAACAGAGCACCCTGATCTAGTCGAAGATGTCCCTGCTCATTGCAGGGAGGTTGGACTAAATGGTCTTTCAAGATCCCTTCCAAAACAAACCATTCTATGATTGATTCTGTGAACATCTAAATGTCTCCAGTTAGCTAGATTTGCATGGGCATGTGATGCTCCACGTAGACTCTGCTCTGAATTCTCCCAGTATGGATGTGCTTCTAGGTCTGCATCGGAGACCTGGCAAAACTATTCTGGTCTTGACAGCCCTGAGTGATTCCCACACTGCTCAGGTGCCAGGCCTGTCAGGATGCCGAGCCAGCCAGCGATCAATTTGATTTCATGTGCTGCCTAATGCACTGCAGATGAGAAGGCTGAGGACGCTTGCTGCATCTTCTGCCTGATGTTACACCCAGAAGTCCCATGCTGGGCTTCAAATCTCTTTTCTGTCTGAGCATGCATCTTTCTGCAAACTAAATGCTCTAGCTGCTGCAGGATTCTCTCAGAGTCAGGCAGTTCTGTTTTGCATGGAAACATCCCAAAGTGAACCCAAACCAACATGACCTAATATTTTTCTAGTACAGGCACTGACATGAATGAAGAAGTACCGGGCTGTTCGTTCTTTCTCTAATTAATGTTAAATTATTCTATTCAAAGTATCAGTTGGAGTTGCGCACGAGCTCTTTAAATTTCATTTGCAAGCAATTACTTTAGTCACTGTGTTTCAGATTTCACCCACTCCTTCTTTCAACCCTGCCTCAGTTACAACATGTGGAGAGGAGGAATCATCCTACCGGTTAAAGCATGAGAGAATGTGTTTGATCAAATTGTATTAAGCAAGGCAGGCAATTCAGTGTTCTGACTGAGGTCATTAATTACCAAGGTGCTCAGTAGAGACTCTTCCTTGTCCCCCTTTTATGAGAGAGGACTGGCTTTAGGGAATAATGGGGATAAATGATCCTTGAGTGAGGTGGATGTCAATATGTGACTTAATTCCTGCCATTGCCTTCTGTCCCCCTTCCTTTTTCATTTGCACTTGTTATTCCAGTGTAAGCATAAAACAGCACAAATCCTCCAGGAGAAGCAGTTTCCCCCTCCTTCCCAACCTGATCCTTGGCCATTCACTTTCATTCTTCTACTTCCCCAGTCACTTGTGCTGCTGTGGCTTCACGATGGAAGCAATAAAGGAATTAATCTCTCTGAAAACTATCCCACATAAGCAGTTGGGAGCTGGTACCTGAGACAGGCTCCTGTACCACCTCTTCCATGCTTATTCTGGTGCAGAGTGGCGATGATCTAGCACAGTACTCCTCCCTTAAACACACCATGGGACTAAGGCACTACATGAGGGAACTTGGCCATTGCATATGGCCCACAATACACCACACTCTGTCATGGAAACTGGGTTTACAGGATTTCTTTGGGTTTTTTTTTTTACCAGGTCCTGTACTGAGACTTCTACAAAATGCCTGGATAGCTATGAGCCTGCGTAAATTTTTTAGTATATATCTATTTCATAAAGATTATCAGAGAAGGTCCAATCCCAGTTCTTTTTTCTTTGTTTACTATCAAACAGTTCAGCGTGGACAAGGGTATCAAATCTGCAGAGTGAACTGTTCAATGCTCTTTCTTTACAGAGAGGAAAGCATTTACTCATCTTTTAGTTTTGATAACTAATCTTCCTTAATGGACAATGTATCTTCAGCTTTGTCTTCAGAAAATTATTTGCTTGGTTCGGTCAATTTACCGTGTCCTTCCCTTGATAAATATAAAATAAAAAGATCATTGCATACATATAAAATTATGAGATCATTAGTGAACAACAGCTGGCATTACTCTCCAACATAATCATATTTCAAATATGCCTGTCAGAGTTACCAGAATGAATTCTTATTGTTCTCTGTCACAGACTCTGGAGGCCTAGCTGATGTCTTTATGGTGTTTTTTCATTTACAAACTTGTTTAAAATTGTCTGAAATTATATCCATATGGAGAGGATATAATAATAAGGGTAAGTTTGTGTATTGCTTTAAACAGTTTCTCAATAATGCTGCTCAAAGAAATTATTAGACCTGAAAATTCAAGAAGGTAGGGTTTGTTTAGCACTGGCCTCAGCAAAAAGTTGCAGCTGCAGTTCAGTGCCAGTTGAGCCTTGAACATTAAGTGGTTTTCTGCGGCAAAGCTGCTGAAGGGGTTGCTTTTTAACAACATATTTTTGTGAGAACAGTGGCCCTCCTTTAACTGTGCTGCAGAAATGAGCAAAGAAATTACTGACTATAAATACATACTATATATTTCTAGAGCTGAGCATGCATATTCATTTTTCATGTTTCTCTGAAGCTTAAAACAGAGTTCAGTCTTTTTCCCAGACTTGGCCTTGTATAACTTGCAGAGATTTGTGATAGAAATACAAAGATTAGTAGAATGAATTACGGATGGAATTGTATGTGTATAAAAGCACCAAAAGAAACAATATCAAGCAAAGGTTAAAGAATGTCATATGCTGATAACCAAGGACACAGTTAACGTCAGTCAAAGGGACGAACACCAAGGAATCCATTGTTTACTGCAAGACCAGAAGTCCTAAGCTCTCATGGGGCCACAGTATGGCAACGCTACAGTAGAAGACTTGAACTCTGCTAACAGGAGGATGACAGTAAGGTTGCAGACACAAAGATGCCCAAATGAGGATACACAGTCCATGGGTATCAATCTTCCAAAAAGTATATGGAGGAATCTTTAAACAAGATTCTGAAGCATAAGTTTATGCCATAGTGACTAATATACAAAGTGAATTAAAACTATATCTAAACTCCATTGTCAGCAAGAGGAATACAAGAGGTTTAATTAGAAGTTGATAGCTACTGACCCTTGTCCCTGTGTCATATATAAGACAAATTGGCCAGACCACTGGGATGCACACATTTTGGTGCAAGTGAACATGAGAATGCAGGAGAACAACTTATGAGATAATGAATATAAATGATCAAAATTTGTTTTAACATAGGTAGCATCTTCTTCCTCCGGCTGGTTTCACACGGATTTTTGTTGTTTTAAATTTTTGCAGTGTCAGGAATATTGTACTAATAGGGTGATTGCCAAAGCAGTTGGTATTTCAAGTGCTGTTCTGTTGCGTGGAAATTACTTTGGAGTTTTAGGCTTTTAATTAGTTGGATTTTGTAAGACACCACAACTGTGTTTCCTTTTAAATTTAGGAAGTACGGATACACTTATACAGACAACATTATGTCATTGTTTAACCCCAGCTGACAGCTAAGCAGACTCTTGCTCACTCCGCGCTGCTGGGGTAGGGGAAAGAATCAGAAAGGTAAAATTGAGAAAACTTGTGTGTTGAGATAAAGACAGTTTAATAGGTAAAGCAAAAGCCATGCACACAAGCAAAGAAGAGCAGGGCATTCATTCACCACTTCCCATGAGCAGGCAGGTATTCTTCCACCTCCAGGAAAGCCAGACATCACACATAACAAGGACTTGGGAAAACAAACACCATCACTCCAAATGTCCCCCGCTTCCTCCTTCTTCCCATGCTTTGTATGCTGAGCATGGCACCAGACCAGTGTGTATCCAGTATGGGATATGCCTGTGGTCAGCTGGGATCAGCTGTCCTGGCTGTGTCCCCTCCCAGCTTCTTGTGCACCCAGGCTGCTCGCTGGTGAGGTAGGGTGAGAGGCAGAAAAGGCCTTATAGACTCACTGAATCTCCTGAGCTGGAAGGAATCCACAAGAATCATCAAGTCCAGCTTCTGACCCTGCACAGGACAACCCCCCAAAAAAGGCTTGACTCTGTGTGACCACTGCTCAGCAGTAACTAGTATATCCTTGTATTATCAACACTGTGTTCAGCACAAATCTAAAATACAGCCCCATACAAGCTACTAGAAAGAAAATTAACTCTACCCCAGCTAAAGCCAACACACTTTTATAAATTTAAGTACAATAATTAATGCTTTTTTATGATGGAATGTAAATCCTTATGAGCTCTTTCTGAAGATTTCCTGTATCTGTTTGAACTCTAAAGCCCCACCTTAGAAAGGCTGAAAAATGCATCACATATCTGCACACATATATGAAATACGTGCATATCTCCTATAATGCAACTCAGGAGCTTTTGTCTGAGAAATACTTTATGCATTTGGATGTAAATATAGGAGACATTTAAGTTATGTTTTCTTAGACTGAAACTATACAATATGGCAAATAGGAATATTTCCAGATTTTCCCGTAAACACTTTTGCAATATTTTTTAGCAACGTTTTTGGGTTGTTTTTTTTTTTTTAGTTGGTGAGCCTGCACTAAAATGGAGACATTATCTGAGATCTAAAGTTCTAGTTCTTGTCTCTAAGGGATAAATTTGAATATAAAATATCTTTCTGTGGCTTACTCAAATAGGAAATGGGCAGCAGCTGTTGGATTTTGGTAGTCAGGATTAAGGAATGTGCTTTAAGGACCAGCATACCCTGAAATAAAAGAAAAAGAAACTGCATCAAGGTAAGAGAAGTTACTGTGAATTCCCAATAATGTAAGAGGTGCCTTTTGTGAGAAATCTCTCCAAATGGCAGCAGGTCTTTCCTTGACTACAGTGGTGTCCCTATGCCCCTCTTAAATCTTTCTTTGTTGTTGTACAACATGCAGTAGTACAAATACTCAGGGACAGTTTACTTTTATTTTAAAGCAGAGGCAGCTACTAACCTTATACAAATGAGTTACAACATGTAGCAACATTTTACATTGGCAAGTAATTTCCCTAATTTTTTTTAATGACTACTTGAACACATTAGTAGTCCTCAGTGGGGATATTGCTGTCTCTATTCAGGGTCATAAGGAATCAAGTCTGTGACTTGAAATGATATGTTGACAGTGGTGAGGTGACAGCTATCTAGTATGTGTTTTTCATTTGTATCCGATTTAAAAATATTAATAACTCTAAAGCTAAGTTTTTCAGACTGCAGTCTCTTCAACAACATAGTCCTCTGGAGATTTAATGGCTGGGATGTGTTTCTGTTTTGCAAAACAAAAACAACACCCCTCAGTCATTGTTTTTGAGTAATGTCATGAATTAGATATTTGTTAAAGTTCTCCTCTTGAGGGCAGCAAACATTCAGAACTAAAAGTCATTCATGTTTCTTAATGGTGTGATAAAGAACATCCTGAATTAGAAATAGACCAGAGTTAGCTTGTCCCTTGGCTCTCATGGTTTAGGGAAAGCTTCACTTACAGTCCTACAATTCTTGTACTAAAGGACAAAGACTGAAAATTTAAATGAAAAATGCAGCATATGAAATCAAGGCTTCTTCTTAAACCAGCTGAGAAAAGAGTAACCAAGTAGAAACACATAGAATCATAGAATCACCCAAGGCTGGAAGAGACCCTTAAGATCATCAAGTCCCACTGTCAACCCATCCTAAGTTCTCTGTTAAACTAGATCAGCCTTTTCCTCCAATGACTTATCTGTCCACACATGGGGATGGCCTGCTCCTGAATATTAAACAATACCTATTTAAAGTATATCCAGCCTTCCTGAACTCCTTTGCCCTTCAGGACTGACTCCCAAAGGGCTCTGTCAATCAATGTCCTAACCAGGCCACAGTCTGCCTGCTGCAGGTCCAAAGTGGAGGTTCGGCTGGTGCTTTTCCTTATTTCACCCCTTATAGAAAACACTAACATTTCATGGTCATGATGCCCAAGGTGCCCACTGACCACCACATCACCCACTAGTCCTTCTTTGTTCACAAGCAAAGGTCTAGCAGCCTACCTCCTCTGGTAGGCTCATTCACCAGTTGTGTTAGGAAGTTGTCTCCCACACACCCCAGGAACCTCCGGGCGTACTTCCTCTCTGCTGTGCTGTATTTCCAGTAGACATCTGGCAAATGTGTTTCCATGAGTACCAGGGCCAGCAATTGTGAGACTTCTGCCAGCCACTTGTAGAATGCCTCATCAGCCTGTTCATCCTGGTTGGGTGGTCTGTAACAGACTGTCACCATGACATACTCCCTTCTGAGCTTCTTCCATGATCTTTACCCATAGGCACTCAACCTTGTTGTCCTTATCATCATCCATTCCAATACAATCAAAACACCCTGTAATGTACACTAATGTACAGTAAAACACTCTGTAATGTACACCTCTCTTGCTTCACCTGTCTCTTCTAGAAAGCTTATAGCCAGCCAACAACAGTCATTGTCATCAAGTTTAAAATGAGCTTTTTAAACATGGCTTCATAATAATGGAGCTTGATTGAAGTTGGTGTGAGAAGCTCAGGAGCCTTGGACATCTCGGATGATTCATGAGCATATTCACACATGCCCAGCCACGAAGAATGACACCTGTGGCTATGTTCTGTCTACTGTGTATTTGTCATGGACATAGTGCAATATGTCCAAACAGAGAAAAGGAAACACCTACCAACCAAATAGCAAAGACTACTAATATATGTTGTGGGTTTGCCTATTTATTACTTGTGTGTCTCCCATGTAGCTTCATTCTTCAGTGAGGTCTCATGCTGCAAAACAAGCAAATAAAAATTATTGCAGTGGTCAGTAGGCCTGTGATAGGTTTCAGGAAGTATTTCTGCACCTCAATGCAATACCTGTCACTGTTACTTCTTGTGCTGGTCAATGTGCTGCATCAATGTCATTGTGCAAATTCAACTGTCATTAGCAAATTCAATGCAAATGTAAAGAAATGGTCTTTCTTTCCTCATCCATTAATTAACAAAAGAACAGTTTGAGCTAGTACACTGAATATAACTATGACTTCTGTGTAGTCTTTGAATGAAGCTAGGTAAAAGATTAACTTAGACTAGTGTAAGTGTAACCTTTAATACTGGCAATGCTACAAATACACATTGATATGTCTCATTTTACCTTTGCCTAGATTTTATTAAGAGAAACTCTGTGTTTCAGAACTTTTCTCTTTGCTTTTGACCCAGAATGTATGCCTTACCTAGGAATGACCTGCTTCCCTTGAATTTACTTCAGGTACTAGAAAACATAATGCTTTCAAACTTGGAGAGTAATGCATGGATCCTGGGAATTATGGAAGGAGTTTGATTGTCCTCTGCTTGTTCTTTGGCTTACTTCCAGCTCTCAGGAAAGCTGGATATCATTCTTAGTGTGGTATATCTGGTTTGTACCAAATTGCACTCTCAGGGAGTACTTCCTTGCAGTCTTTGTAGCAGGAATGTATACTGTGGATGTGTCATACAAAGCCCATACCTCAAATCTCCAGGTAGGTTACATATATTTGAATTCTTCACCGGTTGTGATATTGAAGAGCTCGTGATAAGGCAGAGAAAATTAGGGGAAAGGATGTGAGAGGAATATCATGTAGGTCAAAGGAATAAAACTGCTTGTGAATGATGTGAAAGGCAGTGGGTGTTGCATGTCCATGAAGGCTTGTGAAGGAGACCCGACCTTGCAGGTTATTCTGTACAGTGTGCAGGGTGAACTGCATTCAGGCTGGTGAGAGAGCATATGGTTCACATACTCCATCTGTCTGTGTGGCTGGATATTACTCCCATAACTTTCTGGGACGGCTGACTTCTCAGCAGTTCTTTCAGCTTGTTCCTTGCCCATCTGTAAGACTCTGCTGTTGGATCATATGGATCCCCCTCCTGCCTGTGCCTTGAAGAAAGGCCAGAGGGCAAGATCAGGATTGGTTGGATCATCAGTTCATCCTGCATTGGGCTGGACTGGGAAGCCGAACTATCCCTTGTCCATACATAGTGCCATATACTCTCTTCTGTTGAGGAACTCAAGGACTGGATGCTGCTGGTCATTTTTCATTGCAAATTAAAGCACTGATGGCCCTGTGTGGAGCAGCCAGAAGGCCAGGTACTGTGGTAGGTGACTGTTCTGGGGAAGCTGGGGAAATCAGTATTGCCTTCCTGAAATCCTTCAGAGTGCATGGGGCCTCTGTCTGATCCCAAGGAAGGTTCCTTTTTCCCTTTCCTTGCCCAGATAGATTTCTCTTTTGCCAGAAGAGCAGCTTATCCAGGCTAATCATGATTTTTGTCCCTATGCTCTAACATGCCCTGAAGACTTAGTTTAATGAAATACTGTATATGTCTGCTTGCTGTAATATATGGCAAGCCTCTGTTTTCAAGGATCTAAAAACCTCCTATCTTTGATTGTTCTGGCTATATTACCATTTTAAATGTTACAATTGACTAGATTCATAAATGGCATTATACCATGGCAAAATCAAAATTTTTTCTGTATCCATATGAGTATCTTTAGGTGCTTTCTAATTTTTTTTCTTACCTCCACTAGGGTTGTAACATTTTTTACTCTAACATAATTCAGAATTATAAAGTATTGATTTTTGCACAGATATATACATGCCTTTCAAATTTTTTTAATATGAATACAATTTAAATAGAAAATAATAACATTTGATACTCAATGTAAAAAATGTCTCAGAATAGCCATGCAACGTTATATAGAAATAATTAACTTTACGGCCACTAGATGTTGCTGTTGCTCTATGTATACATGACTGAAGGTTCATTCACTGTTTTAAGTTGTAGTCCCCTAAAAAAAAAATCTGTGGGGTAGCTCTACGGCTTTCTAATGTTGTGTCCTTAATGCTATAAATTGAATATTCACCGTTTCTCTTAAAAATTACACATTAGAATTTGTAAAGCAATGAAAATACATTATTTAATTCTTTTGAAGTCTCAACCATTAGATGTTTATATTAGAAGAAAAATATTATTTCTAGAAAAATTAATTGGTTAATCAGTTAGTAGATTTTTGCATTGAAGGTCTTCTAGATGGTTTTTCATTCTTTGATTTGATTAGACGCTCAAAATATATTACAGTTTAGATAGAACCGAAAATTGAAAAACATGTCTCTTCATATGCTAATTTATTTCCTCTGACTCCAAAATAACCTTTAGGGCTAATTAACAATACATTCAATAATTTTTTTTTTTTTTCTACATCACATCAATGAGATGCCTATTTGTCCTGCCTAGATAACTAGTCATTTATGTCTCCTGGAGTCAGTCCTCTATTTATTCCTGCCCATGAATTAGTGAGGAATACATATACGGTCAGCAAAGTGGAATCACAAAGGGAAATCATTTTGAGGTCAAAACCAGTTCAGAATGGGACTCAAAAACTTCATAATCCTCAAAAATAAAAGAGCTACTTTCCATGAGCTTTAAGAGATTGTGAGGCATGGGCATTACATGTTGATTTTTAAGTCAGTGCAGACAGCCCACAGATTTTAAAATATTTTTTGTTAACAGCAAAGGTGAAACATCAGAGGAGATTAAACTCATGCCTATTGTCTCTTATCCTTCCACTGCACATCACATTGGATAGTCTGACTCCCCTCTCCTCAAGCTTCCTATAGGACTGGGGTAGCTGTGCAGTGTTCCCAAAGCCATCTCTGCCCCAGGCTGGACAAGCCCCCTGCCCCAGGGACGCTGCTCCAGCCCTGACCATCACTGAACTTGCTGCAGTTTATCAATGTCGTTCCTGTGTTGGGGAGCAGTATCTAGATGTAGCCAGTGAGTGCTGAGCAGAAGGGGATAACTAATACCTCCCTGATCTCCTGGTTGTGCTGCAGGGGTGCAGTCCCATATGTCTTTGGCAGTCTCTGCTGCCAGGGGATGCTGGTGGTTCCTGTTCAAGTAACTGGCTGGAATAAGAAACACAGCATAGGAATAAGTTCTCAGCTCTTTAGATATTAGGAATTCCTAAGTGGGTTCTGCATGGATCTGTGTGAAACATGTGCATGCGCCTGGAGAAGGGAACTGGCAAAGTAAGAGTTTTCAGATAATACTTGATCCCTGAGGGAAATGAAGGAAGAGTATATCAGGTACAAATCCTTCAGGGGAATGAGGGCGAAGAAAGTGTATCATATATAAAATGTACGTATATCTACCCAGAAGTGCCATTTTGAAATGTTCTGGATGCATTGATGACAACACCAAATCAATGCCTGATAGAGGTCAAAAACCTAAATATTAAGTTGTTAGAAGATGGTACAGAGAGTAAGGCAGAATGTCATTATGCCACAGCTGTATGGTTCATTACATACAGTTCTGCTTGCTTCATCTCAAAAAGGGAAGAACACAATAAAAGGTCCAGACAGGAGAAATAAGAAGACAGAAGTGGAAGAAGCTTCAGAGAAGAGCTACAAAGATGATTGAGTTCATGGATTTCTCAACAAACTGAGATGCTGGAAGTATCTGCCAAGGACAAGGTACTGGGATCTCCACTGTGAGCCAGTGTGGCTACTCTTATTTCATCATTTCAACAAAAATATTTAATATGGAGGAATGAAGAGGGGCTTCTGCTTAATTAAGACTGCTTCATGCAAATTCAAAAGTTAATTTCTTGCCTGACTATTGAAGTCCCTCTAAAATGGCAGTATAAGAAAAAAAAATTGTAACAAAATTGTACAATAAAAATACATTTTAAAAGTAGGATCTAATATAGTGTCATAAAGACAAGTAGTTACTGATTTAATGAAAATTATATTTCTTAATAATTTTCAAAATACTAAGTGCAGGTCAACTCCTGGCTGCCTTATAATTAAAATTATGAGTACAGACTATATACTAGAACATGGCTTCCAAGATGGTTTGCAGAACCCCTTAACGTAATTCTACTGGCTATCCACCAAAAAAAGAGGCGTTTGGTCTATCAGCTGGAAATGACTCTTTGATCCAATTCTTCCCTTTTAGTGTTTTGACTGCAGTCAAAGAATGTATATATTTTCCTTAGAAGGTTCAATTTCCCCCTTAAAGAGAAATATTCCATATGTTCACATCATTTTTGTTTCTTTGTCTTCAATTTTTTGCAGTATTTACTAATCTTTACCTCTTCATGCCCTCACATTTCAGAACTTTTATTGTCTGCTGTCCTAAGGGAGTCACTCCTTCTCAGATTTTTGAGGTGTTATCATTATTGGATTTTTTTTGTCTCATAATTCTCTTGTATTTCAGTTTTTCCAGATGAAATATAAACCAAATATCAAATCCTATGCTATTTTATCAACAAAGAACCATTTTTTTTTTCTCATGGGAAGTACTCGTGTTCACCCCAGCTTTTGCTTTAAGCTATATTTTTGTTGTTCATGCCTGTTATAAAATTATGCTAGTCTAGAATAGAATAGAACCATAGAATCATTATAGTTGGAAAAGACCTCCAAGGTCCCAGGGTCCAAGCCTGGACCAAACACCACTTTGCCACCTAAACCATAGCACAAAGTGCCACATCCAGTTGTTTCTTGAACACTTCAATGGATGGTGACTTCACCACTTTCCTGGACAGTCCATTTTAATGCTTGACAAGCTTTTCAGTTAAGAAAGTCTTCCTGATGTCCAAATTGAAAGATTTTTTTTGTCACTTATGTAATTTGATTTGAAATGGAGTACAACTGGAGATTTGTCACATTAGTACTTCAAGTATAGATTACTGTAACAGATTGTGACAGGCTCGTGTTAGTGACAGGTTAGTAATTGTTAGTGAAGCAGGTTGGTTAATGAAAACAGAGGGAATATATAAAACATGTAGATCTGATTTCTCTCAACCTTGTGGGAAATGAACAGTCTCAGTGCCAGTTTCACCACAGCTTTAATACAAGTTTCAGACTTTATTGGCAGTTCCTGGGCTTCAAACAGCAAAATATTGGGTTCTGTTTCTGACATGTTTGTAAGCCTGTAGTCTGACGTCTTGCAGAGAAGGTCACTTTTCATCTCCCTTGGGTAGCTTAAAGCTCCAAGTGTCCCCCTGAGGATCTTCCAACCTTGTATGCTGTGATGTCTGCTCAGTCACCAGTTTGGGATTTTTTCCCTTACTGCCAGCAAGAGTAATGGCTAAAATCTCAGCACTTCCCATAGTTTTTCTCATTCCTGTGACTAAACTCTTTGAAGTCCTACTGTAAATGACCCAGTGCACCTTCCCATCTGTGAACAGTATTAAAAGGCCCAAATGAATTGTTTAGATGTAGAAAGATGCTCTACCCATGACAATTTTCAAAATATTCAGAGTAACTAATCACTTCCTTTGGAGACTATGGGAAAAAATTATCACCATTACCTATTAGCAACCCTTCTTCTACTCCCTACCACCACTCTCCAAAAATCTCACAGGATTTCACAAGATGTCAACTAATTAGATATTGCCATGTGTCTGCACCAGCCTCTAATCCCTCTTCTTCCTTCTGGCTGATGGCATGTCATCTGCGCTCTAATTTGACTAACTGATAGTATTCTGCCTGATTATATGGCATTAAGGAAAAGGATTAGGGGAAAGAGGACAGTGAGAGAATTAAAGCTGAGACATCTCCTGAAATATGCCTGGAAGAGTTGTGGGAACAGTGAAAATCCATTGAGTGAAATTATATATTCCAGGTGATAACCAGGAATGATAAAGACATTTTTCAAAGACAAAAATGAGAGATAAAATCACCCATTTTGGAGAAACGGGATTTGGAGTGTTCCTTATGTGGACTGGGTGGAGCTCTGACAAAGCAATCCTGAAACATGGATACACTTTGCCTTGAGCAATCTCAAGAAACATCTCTCTGCAATTAGTTTTTTAAATGAAGGCACTGCATTACTGTGGTTAAATTGCCTTGGATTTCAGTTAAGTATTAAAGCCACTGGGCTAGAAGCCAGTCACTATCTACACTCTCAACTTGGTTTTCACAGGATGGGCTGAACAGATTTAAAATCACCACTGCTGACTGAGAGGTCTTGCTTCCTTTTCAGTCTGCCTTGTTGCCTTCTCCAGCATGTGTGCTACTCCTGCTGAGCTTTTGGAAACAAATTCATTTTGCTACAGCAGCACAAAGCAATGCAGGACTTTGTTTGTTTGCTTGTTTGTTTGTTTGGGTTTTGTTCTGTTTTATTATGGGAAGGGAGCAGGACAGAGCAGCAAATCCACCAACCTTTTCAGTGGTGAGAAGCCTTTAATGAAAGCAGCAGTCTGTGAGGGGGATGAACCCTTGAAGTCCAGCAAGACATAGTTGTTGCTGGGTGTGTTTAAAACGCAGGTGCTGACTGGGAGCATTGAGAGCTACAACTCCCAACCCCTCAGGAAGAGAGAAAAGAGGGTTTCTGTCATGTGAGTATGCTGATGGCATTTCCCAGGGTTACATCAGAAAAGTTTGCCTCTGTGACTGAGTCCTGTGCCACAGTTCATTAAAAACCTTGTTTAAACTTGTCAAATGGAATAAGACCCTGAGGTTATACTGGTCAAAAAAATTAAGTCGATGCCTAAGGCCCTCATCCTTTTGGACCCAAGCCTGTCTGGCACCTGCAACAACCCAACATGACTTGAAGGCTCAGGTTTTTAAGTAGCTTTGGGGCATGTTTAAGGGGAAAGCCCAGGCCCCTGCAGCCCCTCAGCATGGGCTTTGCCATTCCTGCAGCATTAAAGGTATGGGCTTGGTGGGCTCAGTTGGGTTTTCTGGTCACCTCACCCACCCTGGAGGAAGGGTCACATGGACACAGAGCAGACCAGTTCACCCAGGCCTTCCTGGTGAATAGTCCGATGCAACCTCCATCTTGTGGTACTGTGTGCTGGTTTTGGCTGGGTTAGAGATAGTGTTCTTCACAATATCTGGTATGGGCTGGTTTTGATTTTTGCTGCAAACAGTGTTGACACATCGTGGATGTTTTAGCTGTGGCTGAGCAGTGCTTGCACAGAGTCAAGGCCTTTTCTGCCTCTCACCCCACCAGGGAGTAGGTTGGGGGTGCACAAGGAGTTGGATGGGACACAGCCAGGACAGCTGACCCCAACTGACCAAAGGGATATCTCATACCATAGGGCATTGTGCCCAGGATATAAAACTGCGGCAAGAAGGAAAGGGGGAAGTTTGGAGTAATGGCGTTTGTCTTTCCAAGACACATTGCACATGACGGAGCCCATCTTCCTTGGGTATGGCTGAACACCTGCCTGCCCATGCAATGGACAATGAATGGATTTCTCATTTTGCTTTGCTTTTGTGGGTGGCTTTTCTTTTACCTGTTAAACTATTTCTTGCTTCTACTCTTCTGATTGTCTCCTTCTTCCCTCTGGGGGAGAGTGAGCAGCAGTTGCATGGGGCTGAGCTGCTGGCTGAGGTTAAACCATGACAACAGACTGGAATAAAATATGGGACAAGGTTCACTGTAGACATCGTGAACTAAATCAAAGATGAGACGACAAAGCAGTGATCTGGTTTGCCCAGCAACCTGTTTTGCCAGCACTGGAAGGGAGTGACTGCTTGTCATCCTTCTTTATGTTCACAAGGAAATGGTGAAGACCAGGTGTTTATTATACTAAGCCTTTCCCTGGACATTTACAGACCTTTAGCTAAATATGCCTTGTAAACACCAGCAGCACTTGCTCAACTTCTTCTTCTCCCACTCTCATCAGCCACATCACAGCAGTGATCCTTGTGTCCAGGCAAGGTCTGCCTCATCTTCTGGACCTGGCATCTACAGATCAGCATTGTCCCTGTGTTTCTGGACCTAGCTAAATTGCTGCTAACTCAGAGCTGATGTGGGCTCCAGGTCTGTGACAGACAAGAAAAGCCAAGTTTTATGTTTCATAACAGCTAAGTATGGAACAGCTTTAAATTATTAAACTGTTACATGCCATTAATGGGTTAATCTAGGAGACATGGCAGGGACAGATAAATAAAACTAAAGTTTTAGCTGCAGTTTTCAGTACCTACTTAGAGAGGGATGTTCTTGCTTAACCAAGCATGGCTGCATAGCCGGACTTATGTCTATCTACCACGAACGCTGAACGCATTTCAGATCCCTGCTCTTCAGAAGGTGTGAACCTGAGCTGCAGAGAACGTAGTGTATGCCATCTATGAAGCAGGTTAGGGGAATTCATATGGTTTATAGTGTGCTTCTGCTGAAGCCACGAGCAAAATAAATGACTGAATGAATAAAGTCTCTTTATGTCAGGGGAGATCAAATTATCTAACAAATTAACAACAACTACCTTGCTAAATTAAATCTTATTTTCTTCAAATAGCCACAAGGAGTGTGAACATTCAGCAGCAAGCTGATTGCAATAAAAACAAAGACATCTTAGACAAATGCCAAATATTACAAACAAGATATTATTTAGCATCCTGATACTCAGATAAGAGTATATGAATGTGATTCAGACTTTCTATAAGCATTCTCTTTTCTCTTTAAAGGACATCAAAGGCAAGTCTCAGAGCAAAATGATGCTTCAAGTCAAAATTATTATAGTAATAAAATAGGATTTTATAGTGAAAGATGTTTGTGTCTTTCTATATAATGTCTGCTTCCTCTCAATGAGATACAACCTACTGCTCACAATGTTACATTGCCCTATTATTAGGGCAATGTAACTGCCTACATTACTATTTTGTCTTCTCCCCTATGGATACACACATCCATGTATGCATGCTTTCCTATCTAACATAGAGACACTCTCATTCAGTGCTTTCACACATCCTCAAGGGCTTTTTCAGCTAATGGAACATGCTGCATCCTTAGGCTGAGATGAAATATTCAACATCTTACAGAGGTTATGCAATCCTTTTTTTATATGTAATTAAACTACTCTGGTTTACATGGATTAAAAAATTCATAAACACTTCACTCAGTTAAATTTACTAGTACAATGGAGTCACTCCCTGCAAACACTATGACTTTCTCATGGTGGTGGAGATCCTTTTTTTTCCTTTCCTCCAGAATAACATGAAGAAACTGATATGAAAATTGTCATCCTTTTGTACCTTTTTTTTCTTATTACAGAAGCAACAGTGTCTAAAACAAGTTACCTGTAAACAGTAATCCAACTGATTTACTGTATGCCTTGTCCCTTCATCTGCTTTCCCCCCGTATGTCCTAGCTCTCATTCCCCAGCCCCTAATGCTCATTTGCCAGAAGCAACACTACTGTAGCTCTCTATCTGCAGGCTGGGTCCCTAGCTATAACCAAACCAGGTGTATTGCAGCTTAATTTTTCCATACCTTTTTGATGTGGGAACATTAATATAAGCCCCTTTCCAGAACCATCAATTTTCATATGGTTTACCAGACTTCTCTTCTTTTTCAGGTTTTGCTAAAAATGCCAGTGGGTTCAATGGTTTTCGGTGGGTGTGTGACACAGCTGGATGCACAAGCAGGTAGACAAAGAAACTCTAAATTTTTTTTTGCCTTCAGAAAGCCAGCCTAGGAAAGAGAAGGGATACAAAATCCTGTGCAGCCCAAGATACAGCTATTAACTAAGAGGGCATGGGAATAGAGATCCCACTCTATTGTGGGGAACCACTCTATTGTGGACAGACAATTCTGTACTTGTACAAATGCTTTTCTTGTTCCAGTCACTGCTAGAAATAGGGTACAAGTTAACTGATTCTATGGACTGATCAAAAAGGACAGAAATATTTCCGTCTTTTATACAACATAAAGATTAAAAAAAAAAAAAGGAAGTGGAAAAGAGGAAAAAGCAAATAGTTCTCCAAGCAACAGTACTGTTGAGTTCTGGTTTGCCCGGTGTCTGATATATTTAAGACTGTCTGTCATAATTAATTAAGACTGACTGGTGGCTTCAAAAATGATTAGACAGTGAACAAACGGAGAGGTGAACTACAGAGGTGGATAGGCAAGACAAAAATACCTCTCCTTTCCAATCTACACCTAATCAAAGTTTAATTAAAGTTTCTCATGAAAGTCACCTGGATGAGAATCCTGATTTATGCTCCCATGATTTAATCATATCATCATCTGACTTTCTGAATGAGAAATAGAACTATTATTCTAAATGTAGAGAGATTCTAAGTCTCTTGCCTAAGAATCAAAAGTCCTCAGGTGTTGGTTTTCCCAGCTGAGAGTAGTATTTTAGAAATAAGTATGCCATGGATTTTATTTCCTCCCCCATGAGGATTTGTTGCCCATTACTAAGTTACATGAATTAATAAGTTCTGTTAATAAAGAGTGACCACACAAAACAGTTCAAAAGTCAGAGACAAATCCTGAATTCAGTTACCAGAAGCTGCCTCTCTTTTCTTTTTCTTTCAGCTTTCCCTCTTTAGCTATACTTAAAAATCAGAATAGTGTTTATTTAAGGTCCTTAGTTACCTTGTACTGAGCAGTAAGAGTGATGGAGAGGTTGTTCTATGGGAGGGCAAGAGAGGGAACAAGCCCACGCAGGGCTCTTCCTGGATCTCACTAAAAAGGGCCCAACAACAAAAGACTCAGTAACATAATTGCTTTAATAAGACAGGCTAGAAAGATATATAGATAGTGAGTAGATGTTATGTTCTTTTAGATGGACAGAACAGGTGTTCATGCAACATCAGAGCTAAGACTGAATGGAATTTCCCCATACAGTTTTGAAGAGCTGATCATGTCTGTGGAGGGAAAGGCTCTCTTTCTGGCCATTTGAGCAATTCTATAATACAATAATTGTACTATATACAAGAGAACTACTGTATTCCTACAAGATGCTCACACGTTAACTTCTTGCTACCCTTTTTTTAGATGCAGTCAAGGCCAGGCAGGCGCTGTGGTCAGTAGTGTCAGGTGGGAGCTGCCTGCAGGCTCTGGTATCATGAACTGTGGAGCTCATCCTGCAGTCAATGGCCATAGATGGCACAACAGGTCCTGAAGGCCACGCTGGGCATTCAGCCCAGTGCATACTGGCCTGTGCCTGCTCAGGTGACCTGTGGTGTGGCTCACTCCATCCTCAATGAGCAGTGCTCTCCTGATCAGGATCAATGCACACCACCCCTTGATCCATGTAGAGTTTACCTTTCCCAAAGCTATATTATAAGTTGCATATTATATTAATAACATGGGGGCTTCTCAAGCCTTAAGTATGAGCCCTAACAGAGTAGATGAGACCTAGCCAAGATCATCGACTCCTTGAATGCGAAGTCTTCGGCAAGGCTCCCTGTACAGATGTGTGTCTTTTAAGATTTTCTTCTGCACCTTCCATTTAAAAATAAGTCAGTACATATGAAGTGTGCATGAATCATTTAAAAATGTCACCAGGGAGTTACATTAAAGGGTAATGTAATACTCTGTAGAAATTAGAAATAAATCCCCTGGTGCAGAAAACTGCTGTACTGCAGAACAGCAATTACAAGCAAACAAAGGGAAACAACAAGATTCTTGAATATTCTGGCTGTATCTCCGAACCTAATTAGTTCAGCCTCCAACAACATCAAAGAGTGCTTCATTAATGAACCTCTGAATCATCTGTATTCATCTGTGACTGATAACCATGACTCAGTTTTACCAGTGACGAGGATGAGGTGGTTTGGTAATACAGACATTAAGTTGCCCACTATCTCCAAGTTCTGCCATGAACTTGCACGGGCAGGCTGTCATCTCTGCACCTCAGTTCTTCAGTGAAAGGCAATACTCCTCAGCACTGTGACATTTATATTTCTTGTAGAATGGATCATGCATTGCAATGAGCCTTGAGCCCATCAGAGTCTCCTAGGTAGTCCTGGAGCACTTGAGAATGCAGAGAAAGCATTCACAGAGGGGGTTCTCAAACACAGAATGACCTAATGTTCCAGATATTTCACGAGGAAGAGATTTCAGAAATGTCTAAGTCGTAGCAGTTGAAAAACAGGACCATGGTTTTAAGGAAATGATAATTAAGAGTTCATAGGAGAAGAAAGAATAAAGGGGAAATAACTGTGAGTAGAGCTAAGTTTAAATGAACAGAGAAAAGACTGGGGTAACTCAGGGAAATAAAATAAAGTTGTTATCAGACTATGTGGAGGGAGATTAATGAGAAAAGTGAACAGAGTTATTCTGATAGGGAAACCGGAGAAAGATGTTTAATGAACAGAGGAAAGAACTACCTCAGATAGTTAATTAAACTGTACTGCTCCTGTAAGCTACTAGGTAAAACTAATAACCACAGATGCCATCGTATTCAGAATTATACTGATGACAAAAGTACATTTTAGCTGCTTCTTTTCTTGCAGAGACACATCAATAATGCATACTTTAATTACGTTCAACTACAGAACCTATGTATTAGAGTGGTGACACTTTGGTGATGAATAGAGACATCCAACAATTTGTCATTTTGCAGAGTACAGTACTGGGACAAGCCTAGCTTACCTGTGTAGACTTATAAATGCCATTCTCTAAGGGAAAACTGGAATATATGTATTAAAAAGTGGATTGTATTGAATATTAAGAAGTCCCTAACATAAATACTGGGATGAATTCTGGCCTCCTCATTGTAACTAAGATACACTGTTAGATGTATCTGAAATAAAAACAGTCCAAAGAGTGACAACAAAGCAGAAAAAAAAGGTGATGCCTGTATGACCAAAAAATGTTGCAAAGTAAAAAATCTGCTAACCTGAAAATTAGCAAAAGTAATGAAAATATAACACTTCAGAAAAAAGTTATGATTTCAGGAGTGTAGATACTCTAAGCACATTTATCTGATTTTTCTAATGCTCTTGTAAGTCCATCAAGTAAAACAAAGCTGAAGCTGTCTTTACATCACGTATTTTCAAGTGGCATTAAACATTCTGCGCAGGTTTTGTTGCATATTGGTATATACCACTTACAGTGCTCTACTGCTAACATACTTTTCACAATACAAGAATGGTAAGATTGCCTGCCTGAGAAGCTGTCAGGCAAAATCCTGTTAACTCTAGCATGTCATAAAATCCAAGTACAACAAACTTTTCTGTCAGTTTAAGATTTTGAATATGTCTGGATCTGACATCAGTTCCCTATATAACAAATTTTGACTGTCAGTTTAGATATTTTAAAATTTACTTGTTGTGAAACTAAATTGAGATAGCAATGTTGGCTTTTCATTTATTTTAAGTATGAAGTCTAAGGTTAAAATTTCTTCAACCACAAGTACTGTAACTGGAAAGCAGTAACTGATTGCTGTTTGACACCTGAAACAATCTTGCATGGCAGGAATTGAAGTTATTTATTGCTTTCCTTTTTATTTTTCATATTTTTCTTTTTTTTTTTTCTTTCTTGACTGCAGACAAAGACATGCTTTTCAGATTTTACTTCTGGTGAGAAAGACATTTATTTAAATGTGAAATACTGGAGGTGGATTGTATGGGCTATGTCTGTGACATCCGGTAGGAGAATTTCCAGGATCATCTTCAGGACATGATGGCATGCAGCTTGTGTTGGCCTAGAGACTGCCTTGTGTGGAGGTAGGAGTGTTGAAGAGCGGCTGCTTTTGTACAGTCGGGCATCTGCTCTCTGGCCCTCCCTCAAGTCCTCCCAACAACTTTGTATCATGCAGCTCCCCATGCCCACAGGCTGTCCTCATAGCCTTCTGGGGTCTGATGTAGCTCAGGGCCCACCACACACTCATGCACAGAATTCCCTTAAACTGTCCAAAGGGCAAGATGCAGCTTCTCCACTTCTGGGTGCTAGTGGTGTTAATTCAAGGGTGAACTGCCAGGAGGGACTCCTTCCCTTCCCTGCTGCACAGAAATTTTGATGCTGGGCAACCCAGACCTCTACAGCAGCCAGAGACTCATTCATGATGGACATTGTCAAATGTGTCAGAAACATTGTTCAGAGAGGGCTGCATGACATAGAATGGCCCCATCAGGGAGTCAGCACTGGATACTTTCAGACCCCCTACTTCTGCCATGCACTAACCCCTTGGCAACCCCCCAGATTTCTGCCAGACTCCTCTAGTCCTACAGCCCAGCTTCCATATGTGCTTCAATCCCTGCAAAGTCCAAGTCACAGAAGGCAAGGCTTCTCTTCATATAGGGAAAGCTTCACCGGGCTGCCTCATATGGGGTCAGAGAGACCCCATGACAAAATAGCAGTATGGAGCAGTGCCCCTAATTACTGATTACTCAAGGTTTTCCCACTCCCCCTTCTGAGATGTCTTCAAAGCCCTCCTCACCTCCTAGCTCACAGCTTAGCGAAACCTTTCCAGGCATTGTGGAGCCATGCATGGCCCAGATGGAACTTGTGCCATTTGTGCAAGGAAGCTCTCCTATCAATGAAGTGTTCAGATGCTTCTGTGTCTGTAAGTGCTCACAGCCTGTGCCAAAATCTAGCTCCTTTTAGACACATGTAAGCTGCTAAATCTAGGAAACTTCTTTGTACAAAGAAATGTTTGGAGAAGAAACTACTCCTGAGTGTTAGCTTTCAGACAGCTTTTTGGGGTACATAGTTTCCTGGCTCCTGCAACATACTTCCCACCTTTGTTGCTGCATTTCTGAGAGATACCTCTAGGCTATCAGCCAAAGTCAGTGTGGAAACACTGCAGAAAATGGAGCCAGATTTATTATGCCCCCTTCTACCACTGAGATGTCCCAGACCATTTGGTGAAGTAGAAGGGGCCACAGGAGGCGTTTTAAGTCCTAGACTCACTTACTTGTTTGTAAGGCCAAGAATTTTGACACCAGTGGAGAAAACACGAAAAGTCTCTATTAGGAAGCTATCCACATAAAGGAAACTTTCAGTGCTGAAGACATCTTAAGGAAGTTGGTTTATGTCAGTCTTGCTAGCCTCTGCTGGGGAACTGGATATCTAGTATTTATTTTTACTTTACTTAACTCCTCAAATAAAATTGTCGTATAGTAAAGTTTCTTCTCCTTTCATTCCCACACTGCAAGAACCACCGATCAAACACAAATGAGGCTTTGTCCCCTCTATCAGAGCACAGTAACATCTTATTTTATACTTCCGTTCTCACCTTTCCTTGAAAGCCCATTCATGTTGGCTTTTGTTTTTGTTGAACATCCTCAATTTCTCCCTTCTACAAGTCTGAGCTCGGAGCACTTGAAGCATTTATCATCATGTGAGATTGCACTGAAGTGATGTGAGGTGTTACCAGTGAATAATTTTTCATTCTCAGTAATCCATCATATGAAGTCAGACAGTGCAAGCACCACAAGTTTTGTGTGGCAGCAATAAAGTTCTGCAGTGGCAGAAGAACAAGCTAAAAAAATCATATAGTAAATCTTTGTAATTCTTTATTCATCCTTAACCTTGAATATAAATACTAGATGGACCCCTCTCTCCATACTGAGCTAGTGAAGAGGGAGAGGTGACTTTTTGTGAATGAAAAGGAAGATGTGGGTAACTAAAGCCTTCTATTGCTTTTTCCTGTCAATACTATTCCAGACAGAATACATATTCAACAGGCCATATATTTTGGTCAGTGAGACATGGTAGTAGTTGCATGGAAGTGCAACAAATTTGAGGGGGAAAATGGCTGATCGGCTCAAGCTATTTCATGTGGAGTGGAAGTCCACTAGAACAGACAAATGCTAAAGTGGATGGGTGTCTTCTGTCCTGTGTGACTCTCTCCTGGGAACTAAAAGTACAATTAGGACAAAAAGTGCTGCTCCCAGGAAGGTAGAATAGTCATTCAGCGTTCAAGTGAGCAGGAGAAAAATGTGTTTTGTAAAGAGTGCTTCATTCTCTGCAGTTCTTGTGGTGCAGAATCATGCATTAATATTTGTCCTGACATTCAAGTCTAAGACAAATATTTTAATCAATATATTATTTTCACTGAAGTTTAAACATGGAACCAAGGAAGGTTAAAAACCATCTCATGGCATGAACGATTCGATATTAAAAATAAATCTTACTTGTAGAAATAAAAGCTATATGAAAAATACAACTTGAAGCAAACGCATAAACTATCTTGTACAATTTCCAGAATTACCAGTATCCTTCTGATTTAAAAGGATAAATTGGTCTCCACAGCAACACAACCCGAAAATACCATGGCCCCTATCCACTAGGCAATGACCCAGGGAATCATTATTAGACTAGAAGGCTGGAGTTATAGGGAGACATTTTCCTTAATGCACTCTAAGAAAATCACAAAGCAGAGGGAAGAGTATAGAAGGAGTGGCTGGCCCAACATTGGTTTACTGTCTTTGCTTTCTTCCATAGTCAATGAAGAGAGGAAGAGGGTCTTGCCAGGCCAGCTGAGAACAGGAACCTGCCATCATGTATTCTGCATTGTCTACACCTCCACTGCCTTAACCTAGAGCTATATGAAAATCTTCCAAAAGGGGGAGAAAGGCAAAGAAATGAACAAAGTAAGAAAATGGATGAAGAGCAACAGAGAGGGAGTACAAGCCGGAAGGACACTTGGATGAGGAGAAGACCCACAGTTACACAGCAACTTGGTTTTGCTTCTCTCAGCAGGAGAGAGCACAGTTAATGCTTTAACTTGCAAGAAATAAGGACCCAGTCGAGGATCTCAGATCTCATGTTAACTGTAGTTTAGAGCAGAACTGAATGAATGTTTCAAGCTGAACAACTGTAAGAAGAAAATGTTCAGTGAGAGAGACTAGAGACTGTAAACTTGGAAAAAAACGAAAGAAGAAAAAAACAACGTGAAGTTTTGCTGGTGGAGATGCAAAGAGAAGGATGGATTTTGAAGGATCTTGAAAAAGTAAAGTTGACCATGAGAAGCCTAAGACAGGTCAGAGAGCTGCACAGCTGGAAATTTGAATTACTGGAAATACATCTGAAATGTCAATGACAATTACGTAAAAGCGGGACAGGAAGAAAGAAAATTCAATTTTAGTTTTCTTAAGCTAAGGAAGTACAGGCCTAAACAATATTCCTATGTTTCCATTGAGAGAGTCACAGAGCATGACAAACCATGTACCTAATGCAGGTTTTTATCTCACACTTAAAATTTAGGCAGATAGGGCCTCCTCCTGAAGGCTTTTAGAAGTACACTCTTCACTCCATTAGATGTACAGAGACAGACAATTTACAAGAACTGATGAGCCAGGAACAAAAAATTGAGGCAAAAATCTGGTTTCTGAGTTATTCAGTCTAGATCTGTGCACCTCGCCCCTCTCCCCTTCCCCCCAGTATTTGGGCAGAGAAGTAGGCAGAGGTCTATGAAGCAAGTTTCCACAAAAGAAGCAGAATTAAAAATATATGCCAGCAATATGCTGACTGAGGAATGGAAAGACTGCAGAGCAGACAGGCTATGACATTGAGGTGTGGTGAAACAGGGAGAAGCTGATGAAAAGAGTCAGTGATGAGCAGAAGAGATACTTTTGTACCTCATTTACTCAGAAGGATGACAATGCCTTCAAAAACAAGTCAAAATTGGACTACAGTAGAGTTTAGCAAAGGATACCAACTTTTTTTCGCCCTGGATGTATCAGTTAAGCAAGGAATGGTTGTAACTTCATAATTCAACTGTTAAAGACAGGTTTGAGTCACATAAACTCAGATCCAGTTCTAAATTTCCCTTGCCCATTTTGAAGGGTATTTCCATTTGGATTTGATTCAGTATCATTATTACTTTTAGTGGAACTCCAGTGCATATTGAGATCTGGAGATATTCCTAATTTTTAATGGCATTTTGATTCAAATTTAATGCTTATTAAAGAAGGGAATGTATAGGATTTATTTAGATTGGAACATATTTTGTCAATGTAAGCCATAGCACAGTAAAACTAGATCAGCTCGTGTATACATTTGTCAATAATATGAAGATAAATGAAAGCTGATCATAAAGATCAGAGAGTAAAATTTGGCTGCAGTTCTGTAGACAAAGCTAACCCTCTGCAAAGCATCAAAGAAAACTTCTCTAAGAACTGGTTTCCAAAGAAACCAAATTTTTTTACTCCACAAAAAAACCTGTTAGAAGTCTAATGCACCAGAGATGGTTCCTGCAGAAGTACAGTTTGGTTAAAATCTGTTGAGAAAGTCAGTCAGCCATGATTTCACAGCAGTTTTCACTATTCACTACTGTTATGGTGAACTGCAAAATAACAGTGTATAATCACATCCTGCTCTGACGTAAAAATGGGATTTTTTATTTAAAATAGTAGTTCTCACATTGCCTTCTCACCAGCAGAATATTTTAAGCAGTGCTGCATACCATGGTGCTCCATCTGATCTGTAATACTAAAATTCAAAGCGTAAGAAAGGGAGATTTGTTCACATGCCTCAATTATGAAGTACACATTCTGTTATTGATTATTTTACTCTAAAATCTTGACCTCCATAGGAACATTGTCATAAGAAATTAGGTGTGATAGCTTTGAAATAGTATTTTCCCAGTGGAAGCCTTTTTAGATTCAACCTGAAGAAAATACATGAGATGAACACACCTTTCAAAAAACCTCCAGTCTATCCCATTTGTGTTCACTTAAAATCAGTGGGAAGTAGCTAAATGACACATCAATTTTTAATCAAAAATATTTTAGCTAAATATATTTCTTTGGGAAGCGACAACAAAATGAATTATACAGTTCTTTCACTGTACAACTCAAAAGAGAATACTTAATAACACTATGCAGCACAAATTGTGCTTGCATAGTGATTTTCACAGGGTGTCTTAAGGAAAATTACACATAAAGAGTAAAACCCACAAATTTAGATCACTGAGTGGAAGCCAAGGAGAACAAATAAAATTCAGGGCTGGATTTATAATCAGAAATTGAATCAACAGAACAAACCTCGGTAGACAATATGCTCCAGATGTGAGAAATAGTACCTCAGCAAATCTCTAGCTTCCAACAAATGTTATCATACCATTAGAACAGCTGAAAAAAATAGCACAGTTATTACCATAGTGACATTCTGCCACATATGTGAACAAAAGACGGTGGGTTGTGCTAGGTTAAAATAGCACAAAAGATGAAAAGTAATACAGAGCTATTCATAACTGACATACTGGCTGAAAAACGGAATGATGAGCAAGAAGACACCAACCTGCAGTAATCTCTGTTGATCAACATCTGTGTTGAAGTCCTTATAACAGACCAAAAATTGACTAGTAACAGTAATCCCAAAAGGAGTAAAGTTTCTGGGCCTGTTGGTGTTTATGTATCAGACAATAATGCAAAACTGAGTTTTAATCTCAGCAAGCCTCTGAAACAATGACTTCCCAAGTGGATCCATGGTTTTCTAGCTAATTTATACACTGCTGTCATATAAATTTAACATTTTCACTAACCAATAACTAAGGAGTCTGTCATAAGTAATAGAGATGTCACCCAGAAAATTCTGAACACTCTCAATGCTCGGTAATTTAAATAAAAGTCTTTAATCAAAACTTTAACACAATTTGGAAGGTGTGCCTCAGAAGCCAAATGTGGTATGACAAACACCTCTAACCATACTTCAATCACACTGTGACTATGACAAGATATTCTGTCTTCCTTTGCTGGCAACCTGTAGCTGAGCTTTTCTAAGCTGGCACTTTCTTCACTGCATCCTGCACGAGGCTCAGATACATGACCAGATTGCTGCAGGGTACGATGTTAGTAGTACGCAATGATCTAAATTTGTGGGTTTTTACTCTTTATATGTAATTTTTCTTAAGACACCCTGTGCAAATCACTATGCAAGCACAATTTGTGCTGCATATTGTTATTAAGTATTCTCTTTTGAGTTGTACAGTGGTATCACATGAAAAATGGGCAATTCTATTTGCTGCTCTAGGTCTGATATGTTTTCCTTTGAGAGTGGCTTGCAAAAAGTCATGTAATATCAATGTTTAAAGAAGAACAATTGAAGTTCTACTGAATCTGTGGTTAGTTTTTGTTAAACAGAATGACAAAATATAATGGCAGTCAGTTTACTAAAAGGGGAAAGAACATATAAGATAGCATATTAAAATTTACATCGAAGTGCCAATAAATCAGAGAAGGAAAGTGAGACTTTGTGGCTTTATCAGAAGAAAAACAAAAGTAATCTATTAATTTTGCACGCAGTAATACAGAAGCATATATTAATTTAAACACAAAATGCTGCTATCTTGGGAGATACATCTTGTTTCAGATATAACCAATCTGCCTTGCTGTCTCCAGTGTGTGGTAATGCACAGGTAATGTGTGGGTTCCTTAGGGAATGCAGAATATGAATTCATCCATCTCCCCAGGGCTGACACTTTAGCGGATGATGAAATGCACATCACTTAATCAACAGTAACTTTTGCAGTCTTTAAATGGGTGAACATCGGAAGGCTTACCATGGCTAAGCCCACACCTTGCATAAGCATGAATGAATCCAGCAACAGTAAGTCAATAAAACCAGCTACATAGATTTTGTTTATTTTTTTTCTATTTCAAATGTAATTTTTTTTTTTTGGTGAAATTAGGAACAAGAACGGCAGGTTTCCTTATTGACGTGTTATATTACTTTGACAACTCACCTACAGCTATATACTCAAACATAATATTATGAAATGTTGTTGACTAATAACAGCCAATTTACAGCACAGTTAACCTGTCAAAGTCATTCTTTTACCGTGATATTTTATTAAATAATTAGAAAAATTGATCACAAAAAGAATAGCAATACAACATAGTACTGATAATTAGCACTTTGTGAGAAACCAAAGCATTTAAGATGTTTGTTTCTTGTGAAGTACCTTTCCTGATTTACTTGTGGAGGTACAAAGCACAGTAATGAAGCTTCAGAAATCTGTTTCATTCTTTCATTGAAGGATGAGCATTTAATTTTTAGAGGAGAGTACTGAGACATGAAAAGCCTGGATATTTGGGGAAATTTCTTCATATCTCAAAGTTCTGATGCCACCCATTTCCTCAGTAATCTTTGGAAAGTGCCAACTATATGAAATTAAACACTGACAAAAATACTGTTCTTAAAAAAAATTCCTTATGTCTGATACTTACATAGTTGATTCACCATTAGCTGGGGATTAAAAAAACCTGAATGGTTTTCTGCTGCATGAAATTTCTTCCAGAATTCCTCTTTTTCCTCACACATTTAACAAATGTTACAGTAGCAGGATTTACAAGTTCACTAACAGAGGGCTTAATTGTGCCTTCATTATAAATAGCAAGAGAAACTTCTGGAAAAGTTGGATCAGCAGTAGCTTAGTATAACTTTGCAGTTTCTGTATTAAGACACATAAATTACATGAGCTTAAACACTCAACTAAATGTTATCAGTATTATTAATGTTAAAACCGAAACGTGAGTCAATATCACCTCCATTTCTTTCCAGATGGGACCCTTAATCCTGAGATTCCTCCCAAAACAAGAAGACTGTCAGGTCTTAATTAACTCACCGGAACGTTACAAGTCTCCAGTATTTTATAAAATGCTTTGAAAATATCAGAAGTTTAATGCTAAATTAATGCAGTCCTTATTACAATAATTATTAACTGTTTACAGTTGTAATCAGGTTGCTAAATGCCCTGCTCATTGCAAAGAGGCCGGAAAAAGTTCAATTTGTTGCATAATCAGCTATCTGCTCTTCAGTACACAAGCTAAATATAGTAGAAGATGTCAGCTACTAAATATGTAAGACTTGACGAAACAGCTCCTCTCTAACCTCAATTCTTCCAAATGAGTGCTATCAAATTCTGCAGAATTTTAACTTTATTTAAATATCAGTATGGAAATAAACAGGTTCAAGGCCGGTGTAATTTAGATGAAAACCCTCTTTACATGAAGCCAGAATGACCAGAGCAATGCTGTCTTCCTTGAGGTTACAGGCACGCAGCTGCCCGTGCTTCTGTTGCAGCTTCCAGCTTTCCCAAGTGTTATGGTTGGATCAGGTCTTTGACACTTATATTTGTCCTAGATGTCTATTTTAGAATAGATGAATTGGTACTGCCAGGATTGCTTTGGACAGTGGCAATGCCGGGATCCCTGGGGACAACTGAGCAACTGAGAAAACTTGGGTCAGAATCATCCTCCATAAGCTTGGAGGAGCTTTGAAGAAGAGTCACAGTCTGGAACTATTTACAGCAGCAGGAGATACAAAATAGGATGAGAAGAGAAAGACAAGCTGTGGCTTCCTGCTGAACAATAAATAGTTTTGCATTTCCAAAACCAAAGGTGGGAGAAGCAGAAAGAGAACGCTCCATCTGGCTTGAAGCAGTTGGAAGAGCTGACAGGGAAGAAGGACTTTCTGTTATTTATCACTCTTACTGAAAAATGCAAATGAAGGGTTTCTCCAGCAGTGAGAAAAGCCAACAGCTTCTTAAGAATCCATGTGTTACATGTTAAGGAGGGGAGACCTGATATTCCCTCAGAGCAGTAAGAGCTTTTGTTTTGAATGAATTTTATACAAAGTGAGAAAAATGAGAACATTTTAGCCTTGTCCACAGAGTTGGCAGATGTGAATGGATTATTAACCTCTTGTTTATTTGTTTGCACAGGTTTGGATTTTGCCTACTATGAATTCAGATTCAGCATAGTATCCTCATTATTCTTGGAGAATGACATTAAAATGTCAGATGACACGTGCAAATGAAGGAGAAGATTTTTGGAATTGCTTATGTTTCTTCGAGCAAACCTTGCCAAGAAAGGCAGGTGTGATTAACTGCAGTAACAGTGATCTAATGGACAATTATCAGACTCAAATAAAGAAAATTATTAGGAAAGTGTAGTGCTCATACTAACCATTTTAAGATTTTTATATAGGGTTATCTCCAACAGGAGATGTATAGAAGCAATTGTAGGCATAGCTGACAGTCCCTCCTACAGTTCAATTTTCCTGACACGTTCCTTTAGAAGACTGTTTCCAGTTACTTAAAATGTTGCCAAAGATTAACCAAAGTTCTGGACTAATTTTTTTCCTAGACTCTGAATTTATAGATTTTACAAGATTTTATGTAAGAATGACCCTAGGGACAAGCTCTTTGTCTTTCTGTTATTAAAAGTATATTTGTGCAGAGTTTATTAATGCTCCCACACTAAAAAGAAGAACCTTCAAGTTCGTTGGCAGAGTGTGTTTTCTCCCCATAACAATCTATACAAATTTAAACAATTTAGAAAATTACCAAACATGCTTAGTTTGGTAGTAAGGCAATAGAATTTTATCATTGCAGTGGCTGAAGATGCTACGTGTACAATGCACTGGATAGATGGATCTGCAGGGTTCTCTGCACCCCACAAAATGAGTGTTGTGGCTTCACTTTAGAAACAGATGCTGAATTGAGAACCAAAATTCAGCTGACCAAGTGTGCAACTGTACTCACTACTCAATGGAGACACATCAGCCATTTGGCAGGAGCTACTGGTAGCAGGTATTGTTCATATTAGCCCTAGATAGCCCCAGGTACTAGCACTAATCTACTGAAGTGCAAGTGTAAATAATGAAGAAAAGAAGAAGAGAAAAAAGAAGAAAATTTGAGGATTTGACTAACAGCTTAAATGCCTAAGTAAAATGTTTAGGAGATTGATTTTTTTTCCAGACACATGAATTTTACAAAACCAAAAAGTTAGCAAACACTTTTATCACAGGTTTCAGCTACTCATTGTGAGATGCTTCTTGGAAAATCAAAATTCTATGTGCTTTCATCAGAGGGACCATTCTCACGCTGAAATCAGACTGTGCCACTCTGCAATAAATTCTTCTGACACCTGTATATTCCTGAGCCACGAACTGCACTTGAGGGTGACTGAGCTTTGGCTGCCTGATAACCTCCGCACAACGTAAAAAATGAGACAAGTAGAAATTTTATGGAGCTGCTTATAAGCTTATCTCCTCCAGAAAGCCTCACTTTCCAAGTCAGTCGGTGGCAGAAGTCAGTCCAAACCTGACAGTGACACTATTCTTGTAGAACAGTGTGTACTAATGCATCTGGAAGCAAAGAGAAAGTAATGTCAAACTCCAGTATGTGCTAGCAAAAAGAAATCCAAACAAGAAGCTGCTGGTAGTTTCATTTTCACTTGAAGTTCTATTTATTTTGCTAAATCATTGAGCTACAACTAGAAAATCAGAGTAAGCTCTTGTTATCTCTCCTCCAAGGCAAAGGGCTATCCCGAACATGCCTCAAAAGCTGACAGTTTGAAGAAAAGCCAACCTGCATCTCACTGAGCACAGTGTTGAAAACCCACAGATCTATCAGTGTAAAAAAGGGCTTTGTCCCTTTCCTCACATCAGCTGGCACCACACCATTGCTTTGAACTGTGGTGCTCCATGCTTGAGGCCAACACAGAGCTGTATGTTACTCTTCTGCACCTACTATATCTTCCTTTCTCTCTCACTACACTGGCCTACTAAGCTCTTTGCTAGCATTTCCTTCCCTATGTTGCTTAGACTTGGCACTTTGTCTGCAGTTCTCATTTTTTCCAGTCCTTTGACTTTCCTCCCTCGCTGCACTGCTTCTGTTTTTTATGCTGTCAGTCCCAGCCCTAGTTCAGCTTCATCTCTCACCTACCCATCAAGTTTGTTTCTGGACCTTATCTCTATTTCCTGCATGGTACATTTTTTCTAATCACAATCATATGTTCTTCTCTGTCATTTTTCTCTACCCAAGCTCATCTTTTGCAGCAGTCTTTTCAAAATTGGGCAGAAAAATGATACCCCTAATACTTTCTCCCGTCTGTTTCTTTCACCTAATTTAAATTGAGGTAACTGTTCAAAATTTTGAAGACAGCAGGTTCCTACAAGTGTTGCATGGAAGGTGGGGAAGCAACCCATCCATATACAGAAAAGTTTGTTTCTTCAGTATGCAAGTGCCAGATTAGCTAAATTCTCATACAGGAGATCTGATGACCATTTTTAAGGAAATTTTAACTCCTGTTGTATTTAAAAACCAAACAAGCCTGAGAAACTAAAAATGCTTCAGTAGAAATATAGAACAAGCAAATGAAAAACATTTGTAGCTGTCTCCTGTTGTTTCACTGTGCTGAAATTTTAGGAAGAGGGAAGACATAAATTCAATATAAATCATAAATTGATAAAACAATAAGCAAGTATAATAAATAAATAATAATCAGCTATACATTACTTATAAAACTAAACTTACAAGATTTTAAATATTTTGGTTATAGCATGGCAGTCCTATCTGTTAAATCTCCCAATTCAGGAGAGGAGAAGAATTTTTTAAACTATTTTTTCATGGCTGTTTCAGACTAAAGTAACTTGTCCCACTTTATTCTTGCACAGTGCCTCATGCAACAGAATTCTGCTCTGCCTGGACACTAAAATAAGAAATAAAATTGTTGTGCATCCATAACTCCACAAAGAATAAAAGTGGAGAGCAGTAATTTACAGTACTGCATTTATAATTTCCTCCTGTTTTACATCACTACTGGAAGTGAAAAAGGTGAGGTTGAAACAGGAACTCTGATCCTCAAAGAATAGCACTGCCATTCTTCATTCGAAAGCTTTATCAGAGACAGAAAGGGAGCAATTGAGTAAGACAGTTTTCATCACATGCTGCTTCACCAAACAGGCTTTTGACATAGTCATATTTTGTGTTCCCCAAAATAGCACTTCAGCATGCTTCAGTTTATGAACTTGTTTTTTTTAAACTCCTTTGAATTTAATTAGGCTATTCATCAGTTTGGTAAATGCAAAGAACCTTTTAAAAGGGGAACAGTGATTGATTCTTAAAGTGCTATAATCACTTCATCTAACTATAAAAAAAATTACTTTCCAATATATTTCAAAGTATATTAATATTCACTTTTAAAAATACATCTTCTGTCCTTATTTTAATAAATAACCAAGAAGCTACCATACTATCACTAGGTGAAGTTCTTTGCCCAGCAAAGCTCCTGTATAAAGCTCCCATAAACATCCATCCTTCATATGAACCGTGCTGACACAGGAGGAAATTTTGGGAGTCAAATAAAGTTTGTCCTACACAGAGTCTGGATCTGGATCTGAATGGATTCACATGCAAACTAAAGGTGTATGGCTACACCAGAACATCACCCACTAGCATAAACTACCATTTTCTGCACCCAAATAACAGTTTGAGAGGGGTCTCAAGCATTTGTGTGTGTGATTGCACTGAGCAAGGTTGAAAAGCTGCAGAAAAAGGGAAGCCCAGAACTGGTTAATTTGCCAGCAACTCTAGAGAACCGTGAAATTCAAGTCTCCATTTTGCAGAGTCTTGCACCAAATTGCCTCAGAAAAATACTTTATATACTCCAGCATTTGTAACTTAGTCAGTCAGTCCCAGGGAGGGAATTCACCCCTGGAATATGTGTATTCTAAATGTTTTCGGCCATAGATGGTGTCAGACATGTCCCTGCTGCAGAAACAGAGGTTATTGCCTCAAAGAGAAAGAGTTACTCTTCAGACCATCAGTGTGGTGGTTTGCAACTTTTACGTTCTTGGCAAGGCCCAAAACCAACAGCTCAATTATCAGAAGCATTGCCTGTGTGACAAGACTGATTGACCTCCGGGTGTATTGTCACCACCACAAATTTGACTGCTGAGACCTCTGACGAATACAATGAGTACAGTTCTGCTGTGTGAAATGCCTGTAACTCTGCCTGGGGCTGGCCAGCTCTGGAGGGAGAACTACTGCCTGCACTCTCTCTGAGTTTGCTCCTCTGCAACCAGCAAATGCTGTTGTGTAATGAAAGGAAAGGCAGTAGGACACCTTCAACCTCCCATTTCCGTACAGCACGTGCTTCACAACATTTCCACATCCCTTCTTCTGTACCAACCTGAGTCGTTTACTTTGCTGTCTCTCACTTCAGCTCTCTGTCCTCCTCATTTATCCCTCTGCACAGGATCAGCTCTTTGCCATCTATCAATAGAGTGTCATCCTGTACTTCCCCTAAGTATTTTTCCCTTGCTTTGTCATTAATAGCATTTCTTCTCCATGTGTCCCTTTCATATTGCTTTGCTGATGTACCTTACCTTACCTTACCTTACCTTAAACTTTACCTTACCTTTACCTTGCTTTACGTTCCCTTTGTTCCCTCTTGGCTAGAGCAACATACAGGCAGACTTGATCCCATTCCAGCCCCAGCCCATAGCCCGCTGAAATCCTGTATGAGCCATGAGGAGAGTGTAGCGATGTGGTGCACACCGGCAATCTGCCGTGCCTTTAGCAAACAAGAATATATTCTACTCAGCCCATGGATATTAAAAATTACAAAATGTGTGTGGGAGTGTAATTGCCATTCCTCTCATTTTACTGTTGGGTTTAAAGCATGTTAAATTGACCACTGTAAAACGATTTCAATTATGCCATTAACAGCAAAGAGAGAGCCAGTCATGAGTCACACCAGTAAATTTTAGGGAAGACAAACAGACTCATACTGTGTGCACACAGACCTCTTCTATTGATATAATACTTGGTAATCCTGAAGTGCCTGACTCAGTGTTGCACATAGACAGCTCAGGAACCTTCTAGTGCTCAGGGATGCTCTCACAGCAACTTTGACCACAGGTCAAAGAAAGGAGCCTGGGATGACCAGAGCACAAGACAGGTGTCCTTCTCACATGTGGAGGAGGAGGAGAGTGTGGCACCAGCCTACGTACAGTGTTTTGCAAGAGCATCAGTGGATGCATGGATTCTAGCCTTGAGAGATGGAGCAGGCTTATAAAGCAGAGAACTGTAGCCCAAACATTTTTCTTTCAGGAGAAAAAAGTGTGTAAATGGGCATATAACTGCAGCTTTTACTGAGCTTTATGCTCCTCTGTCACACAAAAGTTCTGCAGAAGAACCACGCTTTTGTTTTGGGAGGGAGTTTCAACTCCTTTCAATGAAGAGCACTGAACAGCAAGTGAACTCTCTTCACTCTACTACATTTTATCTGATAGATTTAAATAATTCATATAATAGCTGCAAAAAAATCCCAGAAAGCAAAAGCATTTTAAAATTTGCTTCCATTTGTGTACTTCAGGCTTCAGTGAAACAGCTTAAAAATACAGGCCCATTCAAGCTGAAAGAGGACAATTTTGGGGTTCTTGCACAAAATACTTTTATTCTCAGAGTAATCTGCTCTGAGTGATCCTTTTCTTCCTTAATTTTGTTGCTACAAATAGCAAACTCTCCTGCCTCCAAGCTGCATCACCTTGAGAGAAAGAATGCTGCTTACAGGGTTCAGAACACTACACATGCCATCAAAATATTACAATGCATTTCAAGTCTGGAGACAACACCATGGAAATATGCCCCAAGAATGCCAGAGGTAATGAAAGGCTGATGAATAGAACATGAGATGGAGGAGCCCTGCTTCATCAATTTCTTCTTTATTTTTCTTTTTTTTTTTTTTTTCCAGGGAAAGCTGATATATTTTCCTTTTTTTTCCCCCAAAGAATAAGCTATTTTCATTTATTACAGTTCCGTCCCTCTGTTATGCATACCATGCCCATACTGGTTACAGGATGTGTGAGTGCTTAAAATGGATTCTGGTTGCAAAATTAATTCCTGCTTTCATTCAGATTACAGGAAGTTTTAGCTATTTTTTTTTATAAATGACTGACGCAGATACCTTGATTAGTCTGTTCAAATAATTGGATTCTGTTCTTACATAATAAAAATAGTTTTTAGAGGTTGTAATTATTTTTTAAACTGTGAACTATTTCCATACATTTTATTAATTAGTAATTAATGAGGCCAATATACCTCTAACATAAGAAATAAAAGGGAGGATTGTATCAAGTCAGCGTAATTTGGCAATTTGCTTGTACATAGATCTTAGGTGTCTAACAAAGGCAGTTCTTCTCAAGTAAGTGCCAAATTTTCCTGTGTAGACAATTAAGGTGCGTCACTGACTTTTATGATTTCCAGAGGGAGAGAGATGCTGTCTCTCAGAGCTGAATGGCCTGGATCCTGCGTAATGAAAAGCAGGAAGAGACTCCAATTGTATGAGATCCTAATGTATTGAAACAGTTTTTCTTGCAACTTTAACTAGATAATCACCTCTACTTAGAATATTTTAAAAAAGGAACATTTTATCAAGCTCAGGAGTTCTTTATGCTCTTGCACACACTTTCAATTTGTTGCCTTTAGCTGCTGGAGAGTTAAGAGAAGGCACTCTTTCATCACACTACATTTTGCAGAGAAGTGCTGCATGTCAAGGATTCATCCCTGACATCCTACATTGTGCTTCATGACATCCATTTATACCAAGATTGTTGTATTCCATCCCATGACCTGGGATAATGAGGTGTATGTCTGGTGTACCAGGACTTGATGTGTTGCAGCATGGCATTATCTGCCTTGGGAAATGTGAAATGAAGGCATTGTCTGCAAAAATATAATTAAGGAAAAGGTTTCTTAGCCCTTAATAGCAGAGCATGAACACTATCAAGGCTGCTGCTGTTTTTTGAAAAGAAATAGAATAGCTAATGCCAAATGGAAATGGTTTTATTCTTCTTTGGTTGGAGGAAGCCTTTTGGAGAATACAGAGACTCAAGGAATAAGGAATGAACTGAAGCAACTGAAATCAAGGTTTTATAGTTCTCTTGAAAACCTGAGGCTTTGTGTTTGAATATTGTATTATTATATTTTCATATCACCTGCAACCCAGTAAAAGGAGTTATTCCTTGAAAATAAGTATTCAGAGAATTCATATCCTCACAAAGGAATCATGTCATGAGAATCAAAAGCAAAAGGCTTTGCTGGATGATCAGGATTTGAGGATAAAATTTTCTTGTATTACCTGCTCATGAAATCAGCCTACACTGTTACTGAAATCACAGGGCCTTTTTCACAGAAAAAACACATAGTCATGTAATTCATGGTTATACAAATATTCGCACTAAGCATATCTTATGACTAATGGGAATGTTATTGTCTGTAAGGCAGTAGCACCTAGGAGTAGCCCTAATATGGATTTGACATCCGTAGCATTTAGCATCCTGGAATCGGGTGTTATATGAACACAAAGCATAGCACGTGCTTGGGAGACCTTACATCCTAACTTGACATAACTAATCAATGAACCTCATTGGTAACAAATAGGGGGGAACATTGAGAGAAAGAATAAAATGTGGAGAATAAGAACCCTATTTTGTAAGTGAGTAGAAATGCTCATTACTTTTCTTTCTCGACGACCTTTGGGAAAGACAAAGCTAGCTGTCTGTCAAGGCTCATTGTACGGGAGGATGTGAGAGATGGGCAACCCCAAAACCCAGGTCCCGGCAGGGATGCTGCACTTCCCCAGAGAGATCAGTGTTTGACAAAAGCCTAAGAAGATGGTTTGGCAAAAGAGGAACACAAGGGGAAAAATAAAGTAAAATGTCCCAACAAAGAAAATGTTTACAGGATCAGGACTTTGGTTTTTATCCTCTACAGAGTTTTTTATATTGAGTTCCTTGAAATTTAAAAGCCATCCTTTCCCTTTATTCATGGGATGAAGCTGTATAGAGACGATGAGGTTAGTTGTGCAAGTGAGATGAACACTATTTGCCCTCATTGGCCCATCAGGGCAAGAATCTGTAAATTCCATTTTCATGGTTTGACAGAATAAACATAAGTGTGTCTGTACATTCACCAAGCTCTACAGTCCCTGTATCAACAGCTAGGTCAGTGTGAGTGCGTGCTGTTGTAAATGAGAATTAGACTATGAGCATCTACATTCTTCTGCCATACTTTCCTCAAAGGGATGAAGCACACACACACTTCTGCCAGGATGGATTTAGGCCCCACATTTCAGGAAGACTACCTGACCCATTGCTGCTCGTTATGGTCAGAAATAGCTTCTCGAAGTGGCACATATAAGTGGAGTTAATCTGCTCTAATTAGGGTAACATCATCAGTCAAGAGTGCATTGATAACATCTTAACTGGATCCTCATGTTGGTTCTGTGTATCATCTCTCCTTCAGGTTTTAAATATTCAGTTCTAACTTTATGAAGGCATTGAAATACATGAACCATGCAAACCACAATGTCCCACTGTCTGAAGTCCTAAATATTGGTGGCAGCACAATTGAAAGAAGAACAACAGTTCTAATTTTTTCCTGTCTTTATCCTGCGTGTGTTGGATATCCTGTAATTGTCAAAGCAGTCCAATGACATATTCCAGTAAAGTGAAATTACTTTTTCAGCTGTTACAAAATAACAATCACCAGGCTTTGGAGAAAATTGCTGAAAATGGTGACATGAATGTCGCATACTCAATCACATGCTCCAAAACAGTCACTGATATAAAAAACTGATTACTAAAGGTGCTATACCTTGTTACCCACCAACATGCACAGAAGATGTCTGTTGTCCAATACAGCAAATGCTGTATAAATTGACTTTGCTGCAGAATATAATTATTTATGTTAATAACAGTCCTTAAAGACATTCCAGGCTCTGAGTTTCTTACATCTGTTGAACTTTCACTTTTTTGATTATGTATGGAAATTTAACCAGTAATATTGAATTCACACTAAACCCTTTCACAGATGAGGTCTTTTACATGAAGAAGAGATGCAAATTCAGAGGTAAGTTTTCAAGGTTTTCATGATACATTCTTGTATCACTGTATAATTATTTTGTAAGCAGAAATTGAGAAAATTCACACCTGAGGTAGTGGAGTCTGTATTTAAGCTTTAAGCAAAGGTTCAGTTCACAGTTTGGTAGTGTAGAAATCCTCAGAGTTGACCATGCAAGAATGAAGGTGTGCCCAGATGAAAGGGTGCAATTGTACCCCTCAGCTCAAGGGTCCTGGCCTGTCCTTGCCCTGCTGGCATTCCATCATCTGCCCACATGCCCCAGATGAGCTCTGCCCATCATAGGCAAGCTCCCTTTCTTTATTCTGCACAAATCATATTACTTAATGCTTTGAGCCTTCTGTCATTTAGAAAAATGTTGAAGTGAAACAGGCACTTAATTACCTCAGTGAGAATGTCACATACCATTGTTGGTGTTAGTCTATTGTTAGAAATGCCATGTTGGTTCTGGTAGTTTCTGATATATCTGTCTTTTCACACCAGCCTGTAGAGGTGAGCTGCAGGTCCTGCGGGTCCATTACAATATACTGGATTTATCCAGAGGAAACAGTGAGAACAAAGAGCTGCATTTATCTTTCACCTTGGCATGTGCTCATATATTTCATGCTAGACCCTGCATAAAAATTTTCAGGGGGCAATCAGGAATGGATTGAAGGAAACTGAATGAAAATGTTTCTTCCACAGTTTTCACAGGAAGTCACAGAATATGTGTAAGATATTTTTAAAAGCCCCTTTACTACTTCCATTCTTTTTTTGGTGGTTCACTTTTCAGCTGACAAAGTGATTTATTAACTGTCTTTAAAAAGTTCCATTTCATTGAATAAATGATAAATATCAAAACCTGAAGTCTGAACCAACATCAATATCAAACATTTGCAGACTTAGTTTATTTTTCAAAGAATAAACAAAAGGAGAACAAATTAGAAAAGAATTTTTGTTAGCTACAGGTTTTGGAAAACTCAACTTGCTGTGTTAATTCCACTAGAGGCAGATGATAATCACATTTGAAAATCGTGAATTTCCCCTCCTCCCCTGGATAAAGGGTGTTCATGCAGAAGGAAATGTAGTTTTAATTAGCAAAATAAAGCAAAATACTAACCTGTGTTCTACTGCTTTGCCTTCTCCTACCCACCATCCGCCTTGGGAATGTCATGTGACAATTGGTGTTGTCACTTTGGTTAAACTCATGGAGAGGTGTGACTTGGTGTTCCTGCAAGTAACTACAACAGGGAAGATGGTCTCATTCCCAAATACACATACACGCACACATTGAGTGCAAAGGCAAAAACTGTGAAGCACTCAAAATTCGTTCATTCATAGAAAACGTGATTTCCTACTGTTCATGAAGGCCATTGGTTTCATTTAAGCCATTTAAAGCTCCTTAATTGTATTTTGTTTAAGCTCCAGCCATCTTAAATGGATCTTCTTTTCATTTCTACTACTGTTTAAATATAGAAAGAAATGTAAATATGAAAATATTCACAATTTTGATTCTACTCCTTTTACATTTTGCTAATGCTTGTTGAACTGGCTGTCAGAGAAGTTAAGAATGGAAAGGATCAAATAGTACCCAGCTGCATTGACACCTGGCAATTCACTGCACTTACCTGTGTCAGTCAATTCAAGCCAAGGGTCCTGCAAAAAAATGGAAAATCCACACGATCAAGTGAGACTTCGTGCAACACCCCCATTACCTCATTTTATCGACATCAATTTTCACTCGCTCCTTGGAGGGTGGTGGAGGGCCGAAGAGGTCCAAAACCCTCCAGAAGCGATTCAGAAGGTCTGTGTCCTGTAATTTCTTAAATTGCACTTCAGCTCCAGTAGCAGGGGAACAAATGGTGCATGAGTTTCATCTTTGGGACTGTACATGCCGTTTTCCCCAAGCAAATCCTAGACACTACCAGCAGATGATTTACCAGCATAAGGCGGAATACCTTTAGGCTCTTAGAAACACAGCTACTCTGAACATTTCCTGGTGTCCATATGGCACAGCAGCATGTAACAGAAACAAACTCAGCTTTCAGAAAGAATCCGGAAAACTGTTCAAGTGAAAAGATTTTTTGAGTAGAGGCACAGGGTCAGGAATGGAGATCCTGCAGTGAAAGAAGCAAGAAGCTGGAGGCGGTCAGGGCAGATTCCCCCACTGAAACAAACTTCCTCAGTGGAAAGATGACCAGAGGAAAAGTAGGTTTGAACCCCAGACCTAAGGGTTTTCCAGATTTATCTCTCAGCTCAACTTCTAAAGGAACCATTGCATAAAAATATATATTTTAAACATTTAAAAATTAAAATTTGATTCTACTTCTTCAGCTTTTCAGAAATATGAACTAGAGGAAAAATTTTGCATCCCAAGGAATTCTGAAGATACTTATTTTTAGTTGCTCTTGTATAGGTCCCTACTGTGTCAGAACTGGCTGAGACAGACAGAAGGCCCTGCACAAAAGCAAGGAGAGGATAAAGAACAGGAGAATGGCATTCTTCAGAAAGACAAAAATAGAGCATAGACAGAAAAAAATGGAGTTTCCGACCTCTCTTTTCTACTGTAAGATACCAGATTGGTAAACAGTAAGTGTAGCTTGTCTCCCTGGCACTAGCTGAAGGCCAAAGATAGCACATTGACCTTCTCCAGGGTCTGTTGGGACTGGAGTAACCTGCAGGATCAGGCTTGTCAGATTTGCTGATATCACAGGAGATTGTCTCCATAGCTAAAACACAGGCTGCTGTCATATATCTTTCTGCTGCTTATCCAAGTGACCATGAAGAAAAAAATCAATTTAGTTTCTCTGAAGTAGAACTGCACAAAATTCATCTGGTTGGAAAAATGTGTGGCTAAATGGTGGTAGGATTTGTCATAAGAATAAATATATTTAATTATACAGTCTAGTTCTCCACCAATTTTTAGATTCCTACATAATGATAAGAAACTCAATTTATGTGAATGGCTATGGTGTCAGGATTTTGACAGAACCTGTGACAGGTGTTTCTGGGGAGGGCAAAACAGAAAAATCAAGAGTAATATAGCTATACAGACTGAAAAATTTCAAAGGAAAACCCTCTACTTTAGAGGAGCATACTCAATAAGCTCAGAACACTGAAGTCACAGGGGGAAGAACTGTGTTCCTGAGGAATTCCATGTGTCATCCAGGTCCAGCTTAGTCACAACCAGCTCACAGCAGTGGTTCAATGCTCAGCATCCATAGCTGGATACCTTCTCCACAATATTAATTACCTGGGTTGCTTTATTCCTTAGGCTTTGCCAGAGATGTTGTGAATGTCCCATTCCTGGAAGTGTTTGAGGCCAGGCTGAATGAGGTTTTGAGCCTCATTCCTACTGGAAGGGGTCCCTGCCCATGGAAGTGGGGTTGGACTCAGTGATCTTTAGATGTTCTTTCCAACCCAAACCATTCTGCACTTGTGTAATTCTATGACTTCTGCTTTAATCTCCTCAAATAAAGCCAGAGTACAATTATAATACTTCAAATTTGAATGGTAGCAGCAGCTCTATCAATTTGGTTTGTCTTTCTTTTATTTGGTTTCAGAGATCAGATCCTTCCGAGATGATAAGTTTTCATTCTAGGAGTTTCTGGTAGGGATCCATCCTTTAGAACTGAACAAACCATCAGAAATGCATAGTCCCATGGAGCTACATGCCCCACTGCAAATGTTTTAGAAAGAATACAGATTCTTCTAAAAGAAAAACACCCTAGAATTATGCTTTTTAGATCATATGATTGCAGGAAAGATTTTTAAGTGTGCAAAAATCAGTCAAGGACCTATTTTCTGTAGAGATATGGTGGAAATCGTGTGTCTAACTAGAATTTGTATCTTCTGAAATATTCCTCTTCAGTGAATTTTCAGATATTCAATTTGCCAGCATAAATGAACAATTTTCATGATCTACTTAGGCAAACTTATTGTACTGAAACCTGAAATGGTCCTAAACTATATATATGTCTATTTTATTTTTTAAATCTGGAAGTAGTCTTTTCATGTAGCTGCTGCTGATTATAAAAGAAGAGAAACATGTTCTTTACATATCATATAGGTGGTCATGTAGTGATGATAAATGTGTTCTGAAACATCTATCATAAATGGCTGTCTTTGAATTTTTATTTTTCTTCTTTTCTGGAGAAACAATGTCCAATTATTTTCTGTGTTCTTCCTGATGGTAAAATATATCCATTTTATCACATAGCTCCAATAAGCTAGCTTTGTTAACTACATGCATTTAAAAATATTTTACTCTATTCTGATATAACTGGTTATTAATAAAACTATAATTTTGTAAATTATTTTGAGAAATATCTCTAGCAACATAAATCTGTTTTTCTTCAAACCTTTTTGAAGTGATATGTTTTGGACACACTGGAACTTTTTTGAGCCTTGCATCTAAATTTTAAGTCACCTACTTCATCAGGGAGTTAAACACATTTCCTTGTAAGTAGTGCACTTTACAGGTTTCAAATGTGATTTCAAAACTACCTCTGGCAAAATCCTTGCTATCTAACATGATATGTATTCAGCTGTTTTCTTCCTTTTGGATGTGAGCTTCACTCTCAGATAAAGAGTAAGGCAGTCAATACTTCTTCTCTGTTTGATTTTCTCCTTGTCCTGTCCTTTAATCTTAAAATGATGTGATTTCTTTTTAGAGAAGTTGTAATAGGTTCACAATGATATGTAGAAGTTAGGTAGTTAATTCGGTTTCTTTTTAAAATATAACATAAAAACACCCTAGCTCTCCACTTTCACAATGATTACAAATGGAATTTCTTCCCTGCCTCACGCCCCCCACCCAC